>CP025658.1:1233346-1395521 GCA_003576665.1 Ipomoea trifida | reverse complement strand
GATTGCTTCTCTTTTGAAATTAACAACAGGACGAGGAAGCCTTAAACGGATTGAAGAGCCAAAAGCTCATTCATTTAAGGAACCTTAATTGTTCTTAGTTACAAGTTTTTTTTTTTTTTTTAATAATATAGGACCGTTTGGAAAAGGAATATCTTTCTCCAAAACGCGCCAAGGTAAAATTGGAAATAACAACATTAGGCTATTCCTGAGGACTCAGGAATAGCCTAATACCTAGGGGGACCCTAGGAATCTCTATTCCCCTTGCAAGGGGAATAGGTCATTCCCAGGAACAATGTTCCTGGGAATAGAAAGATTTACCAAACAGCGGAATAGGCCTATTACTGGGAATGCTATTCCATTCCAGGCCTATTCCGCGAACCAAACGTACCATTAATGTTTTAGTCATCTATCAGAAGTATGACAGCTAGACAACATATTAGTGTGACAATGATCAACCAAACGACAACTATTTTGTTCGACTAACCGCAACAATGTTAAATGATCTAAGGGACAAACTCAATGTTCTCTAATGAACTTTAAATTTGAGAGAGCGTATTAGGACTCTGCATTATAGGGATGGGTTCAGACGTACGTGGTAGAGGTTCCAGGTGCAGTTAGGGGTGAGCAAACTGATACAACCCGAAAGTTGAATCAAGAGGCCCTTTTCGAGCAAGGGTAAACTCCAAGAATTAATAAGATAGCAGAGACTAAGAAAGAATAGACTGGAGAGAAATATATTGTTCATTGCCCTGAGATCATATCTCATACCGATATAAATACTAGAGTTTGGTAATGAAGATGCTAATTTCTAGGAATGCACGTAAATGAAAGTTAAAAGCGATAATAATGGAAATAACAATTCAATGCATCACATAATCCTCAAATCGCGCTGGAGGCTTTTTCATGCGTTTTGACTTGCGAGATTTAACATCTTGCATGACCATTTCTTCCTTATTCTCATAGCCACCTTTGTTGTCACCTTTGTCAGCTGCCGTGTCACTTCCCCCTGCCTCGGAAAACACCTTGTCTTCAAGGTGGTAATTTGGGAACATCTCAGTCAGCTTGCTAACAGCAATCCAAGCAACATCATCTTGCGAGCTACCCAACCAATGAACCAAAGCCTGAGTTTCCAATGAACCAAAATAATTGCGTTTCAGAGTTGCCCAATGGCCTCTATAATATGAATCAATTTCTTTAAATTGATTCGACAAATAACCGTCTCTGATGTTTACTCTTGTGTTTTCTCCAACATATTATTATTATGGAAGATTAATTGGTGGCAATTTATATGTAGTTAGGAGAATAGAACACGTAGTAACAAAATATTATTGTGTATGAAATAAATTAATATTTAGAATTTCATAACGGCCTAAACTACCCAGTAATAAGCTTGCTAGTGTTCCACTTGTGAGTGGAAATGAACTGCTGTTAAATAAGTTGAGAGATCAATAGGTTACTACTACAACGAGGTGTGAGGATAAATACATGGTGTCTACCAGAGCAATTCAACTTACAGGGAATTTTCGTCCATCACCCAATTCAACTTCAGTCTCCGATCAGTGGAAGCGGCAGCCACCGTGAAGATCCACGGCGCGACATTTGTTAACGTCGGTCCAACCCCTCGATCTCCCTCGTTTCCGGCCGAGCAAGAAGTCAATATGCCATTTTGTATCGCATGGAAGGAGCCTATTGCCACCGGATCCTCGTTGTAGGACGACGGGGAGCCGCCTAGGGAGTAGGGACACCAACAATATGTTGAGGTGGAATTAGTTGAGTTAATAAATGAATAAATGATAATAATTGTTTATTAAATTTAAATTCAATTAGTTTTAATATTTGCTACAAGTTTTTTTTTTAAATAAATATTTAATTTGCTACAAGTTGATTTGCCTAAAATTGAATATTTTCAACCCGAAATGGATAACTAAGTGGCAGAGTATGTCAAACACCTACCTTATGCTTATATGACACTTCTGTCGTTCCCTTTAAGGGAAGGCCACTAGATCGAAGATAGATAAAACATAGATAATATACTATTTTGTAATAGAGTTAATAGTACTAAAAAAAATGTGGGTAGAGTATGATTCCAGTACTTAAATATCATGAGTCCCTAACAGAATCGGTAGTACTCAAAAAAATATAAAAAATCATGAGTTTGATTATTGATAACACCCTCTTAGTTAAGTCCGTCACACATAATCTTTTTTGGTGTGATTTATTTTTTTCGTGTAATTTATCGACTACTATATATGAACAAGGTCTACCTAGTAGTGTTGTGTTAGCCATCATTTGTATAATATATATACTTTGATATTAATTATTAGAATCAAACGTTTACCATTATATTAAAAGTCATAACTAATAGTAAGTAAAGATACAACTATATTTATTTTATACTTAGCTAAAAGTTAGTACTTCAGTTTGAATTCACATCGGATGACATGATATTTAACTCAATCCTCTAACCTCTCGATCGATCTAGTCACGAGAAACATCGTACCTCGTACCCAACATTTAACTAATATAAGCGGTAAAGTCTCCAAATGAAAGCTTTACTTGAGTTTTAAATTGAATGTATGGGGTGGCATTACAGCAATTAGCTTCGTGTGTGTGTATATATATATGTATGTGTGTGTATAAATATATATATATGTGTATAAATACATATATATGTGTATATATATGTATACATATATATGTGTATATGTATGTATATATATATATATATATATATATATGTATATATGTATATATAGAAATGGGCTCATCATGTGCCTAAAAGTGCACTTTCTTTTGCTTATCGTGCAAATTTTCTTGCCATACAGAGTACATTTTTGTGCCTAAAAGTGCACTTTCTTTTGCCTATATGAATTGATGTTGCTTAGAATTCACATTTTTTTTCATAATAACATGTAGTGTAAGATTTCTACTCATACAGTGCAAATATTTATACCTATCAGTGCAACTTTTCTAACCCTAATAATTTACATAGTTTCTCCTTAGAGTTAAAGGTATTGAATATGATTTAGGTTATTTTTATGTTTATAATGAAAATTTTCTTGCCATACAGAGCACATTTTAGTGCCTAAAAGTGCACTTTCATTTGCCTATATGAATTGAAGTTGCATAGAATTCAAATTGTTTTTGATAATAACATGTAGTGCAAGATTTCTACTCATACAGTGCAAATATTAATACCTATCAGTGCAACTTTTCTAACCCTAATAATTCACATAGTTCCTCCGAGTTAAATGTATTGAATATTTTTTAGGGTTTTTTTTATGCTTATAATGAAAATTTTCTTGGCATACAGAGCACATTTTTGTGCATAAAAGTGAACTATCATTTGCCTATATGAAGTGAAGTTGCATAGAATTCACATTGTTTTTGATAATAACATGTAGTGCAAGATTTCTACTCATACAGTGCAAGTATTTATACCTATCAGTGCAACTTTTCTAACCTAATAATTCACATAGTTCTTCCTTAGAGTTGAAGTTATTTAATATGATTTAGGTTATTTTTATGCTTATAGTGCAAATTTTCTTGCCATACAGAGCACATTTTTGTGCCTA
Source organism: Ipomoea trifida (assembly GCA_003576665.1). Taxonomy (NCBI): domain Eukaryota; kingdom Viridiplantae; phylum Streptophyta; class Magnoliopsida; order Solanales; family Convolvulaceae; genus Ipomoea; species Ipomoea trifida. Next base: position 1,391,946 of record CP025658.1, on the reverse strand, counting down.
AAAGTGAACTTTCAATTGCCTATATGAAGTGAAGTTGCATAGAATTCACATTTTTTTTTTTAATAATAACATGTATTGCAAGATTTCTACTCATACAGTGCAAATATTTATACCTATCAGTGCAACTTTTCTAACCCTAATAATTCACATAGTTCCTCCTTAGAGTTGAACGAATTGAATATGATTTAGGTTATTTTTATGCTTATAGTGTAAATTTTCTTGCCATACAAAGCACATTTTTGTGCCTAAAAGTGCACTTTCTTTTGCCTATATGAAGTGAAGTTGCATAGAATTCACATTTTTTTTATAATAACACGTAGTGCAAGATTTCTACTCATACAGTGCAAATATTTATACCTATCAGTGCAACTTTTCTAACCTAATAATTCACATAGTTTCTCCTGAGAGTTGAAGGTATTGAATATGATTTAGGTTATTTTTATGCTTATCTTGCAAATTTTCTTGCCATACAGAGCACATTTCTGTGTCTAAAAGTGCACTTTCTTTTGCCTATATGAATTGATGTTGCATAGAATTCACATTGTTTTTTATAATAACATGTAGTGCAAGATTTCTATCCTACAGTGCAAATATTTATAACATATACTACAACTTTTTGAATATGATTTAGGTTATTTTTATGCTTATCGTGCAAATTATAACATATACTACGACTTGATATTGTTAGAATTTGTAAGTTTAGTCTATTTCACATCAATTTGATTCTATGGATTAAAACATTTTGGGCCCCTTTAATTTAGACTTACAATCTCTAACCTTTCAAAGTATTTATCCATTATATCATTATTCAAAATCTTGGGCCCCTTTAATTTGGTTAGTGCACAAATTAGTGTTGGAATATTAATTTTATATTTTGAATGCTTGTACATACTAAAATTGTTTTAAAGTTGTGCAATTTATTATTTGGATTGTGAGTTAACTGTTTAATTTTGTGCATTATTCTTTGTATTTTTTTCTTGATTTCCTTTTAACCGAAAAATTTTTATGCATTATTCATTCACAGAATAATATTTTAGTTTAAGTTATGTGATTTTATTATGTCTTTTGTAATGCATGATTTAGGATGGAATTACATGAGGTCTTTATTGATTTGAACTTTATGCATAATATTAGTTACAGTAGTGTATGAATTTAAGCATGTTTAGAGCATTAATTTAGTTCACCATTTTAGGCATTATTCATAAGTGATTTTATTTTTTTTAGTTTGTTTATACCTCCAAATAGTACTTGAATAGGAGAGGCATCCCAGTTATATTATATATTTTTGCATCACTAATATTATATTATACAGAAACTAATTATACCTTTAGGTTTTAAATTTCTAAGAATCTCCATCAACAAGTAAGTAATTAATGTAATGTATAAACTCAAGATTTATTTATTTTAAATTTTCACTTGTACATCTAACGATCATTGTAAATAATGGGACCTTAACATGAGGCCGCCGGAGGTTATCATGAGTATAATTGAGGCTGATAGAGTCAAGATGGCTCGCTGGATGTCTAATTGATTCGCTTTGTTCGTTGGGTATCCCTCCCCTCCCCCTCCCCAAAAAAAATAATGGGACCTTTACATGAGTCGGCTTTCGTATCGCACAGCACCACATTGTTTGCTTCTTGATCGTAACATATTCTGACCTCAGTAAGATAATTCTGAACACATCTTTGAAAATAATTCTCAATTAAACCGCTCTGATACTACTTGTTAGTAATATAACAAATAAGTAATGTTATTCGCAGTAAGAATATTTGTAATGTTAAGTATGTGGGCTATTCCGTTTCCGAGCCCCTGATATCACATTATAATTCTCAATTAAACCGCTCTGATACCACATGGGTTTTAACTGCATTCCTACCTTTAGGTTTTAAATTTCTAAGAATCTCCATCAACAATAAGTAATTAATGTAATGTATAAACTCATGATTTATTTATTTTAAATTTTTACTTGTATATCTAACGATCATTGTAAATAATGGGACCTTAACATGAGGCCGCCAGAGGTTATCATGAGTATAATTGAGGCTGATAGAGTCAAGATGGCTCGCTGGATATCTAATTGATTCGCTTTGTTCGTTGGGTATCCCTCCCCTCCCCCTCCCCAAAAAAAATAATGGGACCTTTACATGAGTCGGCTTTCGTATCGCACGGAACCACATTGTTTGCTCCTTGGTCGTAACATATTCTGACTTCAGTAAGATAATTCTGAACACATCTTTGAAAATAATTCTCAATTAAACCGCTCTGATACCACTTGTTAGGAATATAACAAATAAGTAATGTTATTCGCAGTAAGAATATTTCTAATGTTAAGTATGTGGGCTATTCCGTTTCCGAGCCCCTGATATCACATTATAATTCTCAATTAAACCGCTCTGATACCACATGGGTTTTAACTGCATTCCTAATAACGACATCTTGAGGGGTTGGGCTAGGGATCACATTACTACTTGCAAGAATATTTGTAATGTTATTCGCTATGTGCAAAGCAAGTGTCTTCCGTAGGTAGGCATCCTGATTTAGGAGTGATTCTGAGAAGGCTCCATGGTTGTTCTACTTACTGGCCCAGAAGATTTTATCAATTTTATATTCCAAATTCGGCCAATACTGCCTCAATATCTTCCTTAGTTGAGGGTGAATCTATACAAACATTTAGTTTAATTATTTCTAATATATATATATATATATATATATATATATATATATATATATATATATATATATATATATATATATAATTTATTTGTTAATAAATAAAAACTCACTTTTGCTTGATCGAAATTCCGTTTCCGAGCCTCGGAGGTACTTGTTGGCTATTCCGTTTTTGAGCCCCTGATATCACATTATAATTCTCATTTAAACCGCTCTGATACCACATGGGTTTTAACTGCATTCCTAATAATGGCATCTTGAGGGGTTGGGCTAGGGATCACATTACTATTTGCAAGAATATTTGTAATGTTATTCGCCATGTGCAAAGCAAGTGTCTTCCGTAGGTAGGCATCCTGATTTAGGAGTGATTCTGAGAAGGCTCCATGGTTGTTTCACTTACTGGCCCAGAAGATTTCATCAATTTTATGTTCCAAATTCGGCCAATACTGCATCAATTGCTTCCTCAGTTGAGGGTGAATCTATACAAACATTCAGTTTAATTATTTCTAATATATATATATATATATATATATATATATATATATATATATATATATATATATATATATATATATATATATATATATAATTTATTTGTTAATAAATAAAAACTCACTTTTGCTTGATCGAAATTCCGTTTCCGAGCCCCTGATATCATATTATAATTCTCAATTAAACCGCTCTGATACCACATGGGTTTTAACTACATTCCTAATAACGCCATGTGCAAAGCAAGTGTCTTCCGTAGGTAGGTATCCTGATTTAGGAGTGATTCTGAGAAGGCTCCATGGTTGTTCCACTCACTGGCCTAGAAGAGTTCATCAATTCTTTGTTCTAAATTCGGCCAATACTGCCTCAATTGGTTTGAAGATCAATCTACACAAACATTCAGTTTAATTATTTCTAATATATATATATATATATATATATATATATATATATATATATATATATATATATATATATATATATATATATATATATATATATATATATATGTATATATATATATATATATATATATATAAAATTTATTTGTTAATAAATAAAAAAACTCACTTTTGCTTGCTCGAAACTCCTCCGACCCCTGGAGGTAATTGTGGGCTATTCCATGAGCTGTCATGTGGCCAAAGACCATGAATTGTGAACATGTTGACCACTTTGTTTGGCAAACACATTTTGTTTGGAGGTAGCGTTTTGCAGTAGCCGCTCGGCCAAAGTAATGTTAGTTGAAAGCCTGTCCAATTGGACGGGGGTGGGGATGGAGGTGGGGGTGGAGTTGGGGTTGGACGACGACGACGTCTTCCACGATTCACATCATTCTCATCCTACAGATTGAAAAAGGCTAAAGTGCCTAGGAGGAGGAAGAAGATCATAAATATCTTCATTTTTTTTTCTTGGTTTGTGCTATTTGTGGCCTTTGCTCTAGCTAGCTCCTCTTTATATAGGCACCATTTGAAATTGGTTTTGAGTCATTTTCAGAATGTAAGCATTTATTGTTCATGACTTCGTATGGTAGGTTATAGGTGGTATTTGTGCTTTCGTATGGTGGTTTTCCAAATGACTTGAAGGTAGGTTATGGGTGGTATTTGTGCTTTCGTATGGGTGGTTTTTCAAATGACTTGAAGGTTTGGATCAATATGATAGGCATGATCTTCATGGAGAGGCTTTTACTTTTCAACATCATGGTACTCTTGTTTTCAAGGTGTTCACATGATTTTCTCAAGATGTTTTCAAGGTGGTATCCGAGCCCCGGAGGTACTTGTGGGCTATTCCGTTTCCGAGCCCCTGATATCACATTATAATTCTCAATTAAACCGCTCTGATACCACATGGATTTTAACTGCATTCCTAATAACGCCATGTGCAAAGCAAGTGTCTTCCGTAGGTAGGCATCCTGATTTAGGAGTGATTCTGAGAAGGCTCCATGGTTGTTCCACTCACTGGCCCAGAAGATTTCATCAATTTTATGTTCCAAATTCGGCTAATACTGCCTCAATTGCTTCCTTAATTGAGGGTCAATCTATACAAACATTCAGTTTAATTATATATATATAATGTATTTGTTAATAAATAAAAACTCACTTTTGCTTGATCGAAATTCTGTTTTCGAGCCCCTAGAGGTACGTACGTAATATATTGAAATTGGTTTTGAGTTGTTTTCAAACCAAACTATTTGATTTTTTTGGGGGGGAATGACACTACTCTAATTATTTGCGTAGCTAACTTATGATATGAATTGAATGAATTTGTTTTACTTCAAGTAGTACTATAACTAGCTATAGCACACACATTGCACATGCCTTGCACCCACATCGCACGCGCATCGCACGACTAAATTAATGCCTAATGTCTGATGAAACTAATTGATTCGGGAGTATATGGGGATCAACAAGCTCGAGATAAAATAATAAAAGAGATAATTGTAGTAATAATATTGACTGGATTAATGTTAAAGTATCACAAAAGATGTTCGGTAAGGAAATTGAGCGTGGTTATTTGATTCTATTACAATTCCGATTCCTATATTCAAATGTATGTATAGTATAGTTCATTGGCTCAAAATAGTGTTGTCTAAAATTATATTATTGGCAAAAACACTATCCCAATCATACTAGGACACTATAAAGATAAAAGTTAAGAAATTTGTTAGAAGTGCCTAAAAGTTAGGAAATTTGTTAGAAGTGGGTAAAAGTTAGGAAATTTGTTAGAGATGCCAATATATATAAGGCCAAACTTTTCATATTATATTACTTATACTATCCTTTATAAAATTTAGTTTCAAACATTCAAGAAGTTAGAAAGATGAAAATTTTAATGAGTCTTTTTATTTTTATTTTTAATTTTTCAAAAACCTCAACAAAGGTATATACAACCAAATATTTCTTCTCTCCCTCGTTCACCAATTGTTTGTCCAGGAAAACCCCCTCCCCCTACCCCTAGCCCTCCCTCCTCATGGGTAAGCTTTACCCTAACGCTATTTTGGCCACATGGCTTTTGTCATGTGTCTCATGATTGCATAAAACAAAAGGTTAAAGAGTTGTCCACAATTCATGGCCTATGGCCGTCTAATAAGGCAAGTAATAGCCCACCAATACCAAATAATCCAGGCAAATTCAATAAGGATATGATGAGATATTATTATTATTGTTGTTGTTATTAATATTAGTTAAATATTAGATATTTAACCTTTTATAATTTTAATATGTAAATTCTAAGACATTAAGAGAACAACTATTAGTCAATTGGCCTTCTCTTGAGCACAACATGACAAATGAAGCTTTTTGATTGGGCCCATGAGTGGAATAATCATGGTACTATTTCAAATAGCAAAATGAATCAATATCAATATTTTCGAAGGGCCATATTTTTACACAGAAAATTTATTAATATAAAAAATGATCTTGAGCACAATAATATTAAATTTGATCCTTCTGCCCTTCAATCTTTTCCACATTTTACAAAAGCACTTACCACGATCACCAACGGGCACAATGTGGATCTTTTATGTAAGGTTGATTCTACAGGTACCAACTATCTTATAGAGATGAGGTTTTGTTTTGACATTGTCGCTGAAAATTTGATAAGTTGTACTTCTAATAACACGTCATGTAAAAGGGGCTTTATCTTTTCAAATGTTTAGATAATCCATGTTATTTCAATGTTATTAATAATAAGTACTTTTTTTTTATTTTGTCTGTGAATTGTGATTGTTTAATTAATTAATCCGTTAACACATTGGCACATTTCCATCCATTATATTGATGGTTGATGCATGCAAAATAGTAATAAGCCTCATTTTTATAATCATATTTCCCAATTTTTTGCACGACCAAAGGAAAAAAAAAAAAAAAAAACTCTATTTAAGTAAAAAATTCGGAATTCCCAATAACATGCACCTTCAGTTTCATATCATATGTAACCAATTATATAATCAATATATACGACAACCTGGAGGCCAAATTAGTACAAGAGAACCGAAGTGTACGGAGAACAATTGAGATTTGATTGCAAACATTTTGAAGTTTTCCGAGTTACGTTAATTGTACGGAGAACAAATATTTCAAAGTTGAAATTTGAAAAATGATTGCCTGTGTATAATATCAAACTGGAGCTTTCAAATTTTATTTTTTTTTAAATAAAAGAGAAGCCACTTATATTCTCATAACTACTCAGACTTCCATAAAACTTTGATTGATTAATCTTATATATGCTTATTTAGAAATCATTGTAAGAGCATTATTTGCCCTATTGGGAACATGTTAGTTCGTCATGTTAGTCGATCAGTAAATTAGGTTGCTCATGTTCTCTATGTGCATTAGCTTTAGAAGCCATCTCCTAAATCCCTCTCTATTTATCTTCTCTGCTGCCCTCTCAAAGTACAATTCCGGAATTAAACATTACTATACACTAATATAAAATCTTATTATCATCAATCATAATTAATACAAGGAGAAAGCAAAATATTACATGCATCCTTCAATGAAAACTGTGAATAAAAAGGAAGCTGGCAAAGTAAACAAACATTAATACATATTTGCATTCCTATCTACAATAATTTCAAACTCTCATGGAATGTTCGAAAATATGTCCCCTTATCCCAAAGAATATTTCTATCGTTCCATTCTTGAATTTGATTAACACTCCTCTCGCTGCAAACTTCAACATGCCCAGCCGGATTGAAACCATATTGTCAGAGTACTTTTCCTTTCTTGACTTGTAAAAATAGTCTTCTTTTCGTGGGTTTCCAAATCAATAGAAATTAAATTCGGTCCAAAACCCTCCTTGAAATAAAATTCCTCAACAAGAGGGTAATTATAATTAATATACCTCATTTCCATATGACCTGAAAACACAAGCAAATCGTCACTCGGATTCCAAAATCCTATCGGATCAAAATATTCATTTTCAAGTACGTCCTTGCTAGAGAAGAAACTTGCTTGTTTATGCCAATTATTATTATTATTTATTATTATTATTTTCATCCATTACCCAAATCTCGATACAGACCTCATTTTCTGTACACGGTTATGGAAACATAAAAAGAGCAATACTCTCATTCATGACTGTATAATCAATGACTTCAACGTTAGAGGGCAATTCAATCTTACCAAAAATCTCATCATCCATATCAAACCAAACCAAATGACCTTTAAAACTCTGCCAATAATATTTTCCTTTTAAATAAAAATCCCTAGTATCTAAGCTTTTGGTTCTTGGTAATCTTATATCTCGCCATTAAGTACTTTTTGGGGGGGTTTCTTTTTTCGGGTGCCGCTGTTATATGTACATCTAGTCTAGTTTAAGAGTGTTGTGCTTGTTGCAGTGAGTTTGTGTCTGTAAATACACACACCTGATATCCAAAAAGTGGAAATGGAATCTCTTTGCTTTGCTTATTAGTTAGGTTGAATGGGGAGCTGAGCTTATGTCGAAATATAAATTCCTTTAAGCATAACATATTAACAGTATTCTCTATGGTTACAGATATTGAAGGTTTCAATTTGGTGCTTTCTGCCAAATACTCGCTCATCAGCACAGCTGAGCAGCTTCCATTGGATTTCTCTTGGCATGAAGAATTCATACTTTAGGGATGATGATGGAGAGGATATTCAAACAACTTCAAGACAGAGAGAGTATCAATAAAAGTGTTTAGATTCTTCTTTTAAGTCTATTTTTTTTTTTTCTTTTCTTTTCCTGTATGTGCTTAGAAATGCGAATAATTTTGTCCTCTTTATGAAAGTGTTTCAAAGAGCATTGCAGTATTGTGATCCGAAGAAGGTGCACCTGGCTTTATTGGGCGTGTATGAACGGACTGAGCAGCACAAGCTAGGTGATGAGCTTCTAGAGAAAATGGCGAAGAAGTTGAAGCATTCCTGCAAGGTAGTGATGCCTGAAATGACTTGCGAAATCTCGTGGTTATGCTCTACTTTTATTGTTTCTAATTATTAATAATACTTTTATTGTGATTATTCAGGTTTGGCTGAGGCGTATATAGTGGGCATTAAAGCAACTCCGATGGATACAGCTAGCCATATTGAATAACCACTTATTTCGCATGTAAACTAGATGTATGAATTAATTTAAAAACAAAAAATAGATTGTAAATATAATGCAATATTTTAATATAATAACTAAATTACTAAATTTATTTTTTTAAAAGAAATAAATAGTATCAATATCATAAACAAATATATTTAACAATAAGAAATTTGCAAAGCAAACCATAATACACAAGTTTAACTGCAAGTTTATCACACTAGCTCTGCAATCCTTGAGTACACTAATATAAAATCTTATTATCATCAATCATGATTAATACAAGGAGAAAGCAAAACCTTACATCCTTCCATGAAAAAGTGTGAATAAAAAGGAAGCTACCAAAGTACACAAACATTAATACATATTTTCATTCCTATCTACAGTACTTTCAAACTCTCATGAAAAGTTCGAAGATATGATCCCATTTCCCAACGAATATTTCTATCATTCCATTCTTGAGTTTGAGTAACACTCCTCTCACTGCAAACTTGAACATGCCCAGCTGGATTCAATCCAATTGTAAGAGTACTCATCCTTTCTTGACTTGTAAAAATAGTCTTCCTTTCGTGAGTTTCCAAATCAATAGAAATTAGACGCGGTCCAAAACCATCCTTGAAATATACCTCTTCATCAATATTATAGTCATGATAATAATTAGAATACCTTATTTCCATATGACCTGAAAACACAAGCAAATGGCCACTCGGATCCCAAAATCCAATCGGATAAAAATATTCAAGCATGTCCCCGCTAGAGAATATACTTTTTTGTTTATTCCAACTAATATTATTATTATTTTCATCCATTACCCAAATCTCATTACAAGCCTCATTTTCCGTACACGGTAGCCGCATAGTAACCGCAACAATACTCTCATTCATGACGGTAAAGAAATCAAGACCTTTAACATTAGAGGGGCGCTCAATCTTACCGAAAATCTCATCATCTATATCAAACCAAACCAAATGACCTTTACCACTCTGCCAATAATATTTCCCTTTGAAATAAAAATCCCGAGAACCGAAAATAAGAGAACCCAAATATAGAGAATCAAGAGCCACGTCAATTTGTCTCCAGCTCCACAGATCACCTACCTGACTACAAACCATTACAATCTCATGACTATCTATTTCCCAATTTGGATGTTCAAAACTCAAAAGCATGATAACCTTCCAGGTCTTGTTATTAGACAATCCAAATCCAAATTGTATCTTTAGACGCGGTCTGTTAGGTGATGATTTATCCGGTACCTTAATAAAAGGTAAGACCTTAACTTCCCTAGTGAATGGGTTCAATACCAAAACATCAAAAATGATTTCGGGTGAAGTGATATTAGCTATATCAGATCTAATCAAATCTCCCCTGCATAGAATCAGGCATAGCATACCATCGCAACACTTGACAAACCTGGTCTTTGAATTTGGCAGGTCTAGGTATATGCATTCCGCATCATCAGACTCTGATTCTTTGTAAATCAAGTAAAATACTTGATTAGGCAGGGGCTCGGGATCGGGATCATAACTCTCAGGCTGAAACTCCATAACAGCGCAATGGCTTTTTCCCTTTCTAAATTCATAGTGTTTGTCCATGAATTGACGGTTGTTTTTAATTAAACTATAGAAAAATTTACAAACACATTTAAATCGCATAAGAGATTTTACCGGCAACCTTGCCAAAATGTCAATCACCGTATCCATTGGTAATTTGCAGTCTTCCATTTTAAAAAATCAACAATTCTATGCTCGAATCTTTAACCCTAGCTATTTTGAAGCAATAATAATGCATACAAGATCGGAAAAAGGATATGATGTACCTTTAATCATCAATACACAGTACTCTCCTTCGCAAACCTCAACAGCATTCAATTCAAGAACCTCGAATTGGAGACGATGAAGGAGTTTTATCTTCTAAGATCACCTTAAAGGACGGTAGGGTTAGATTTGTTGAAAATGGAGAGAAATACACGTTTTGTCCAGACTAGATACTTCTTCTTTGATAATTCATGCCTATAAAACATTGTATTCATAAGTTTAATAAATTTAATAAATAATGAATTTCTTTTTAAAAGGAAAAAATTCCATTTTGTACTATCAATTATTTCATAATTGTCAATGTAGTCCTTAATTTTTAATTTCAACTAATTTGATCATCGAGTTGTTTAAAATTTCGTCAATTAAACCTTCGAGGAACCAAAATAGTGATTTCCCTATTTTAAAAATTTCGTCAATTTGATCCTTAAAGGGTTTGATTGACGAAATTTTAAACAATTCAACGATCAAATTAGTTGAAATTGAAAACTATTGATTACATTAGCAGTTGGGAAATAATTGAGAGACCAAAATACGCTTATTAATAAATATATTAATAAAATTTATTACAAAATAAAGTGATTTTTATGAAATTAAATAATGAAAAAAAAAACTCATTTTGGCTGCACTTAGCTTATTTTGTTTCATGTTTCTTCTTTCTTTAGCCCAATAAATTTTTATTATTCTTATTGAACAACACCTCGACAATAAAGATAAAGACCCCGTTTGTAATGGATTTCTCGAGGTCCATGTTGCCATCCGCAAATTATGCTGTGGACCCAAGTCCACCAAAACTACGTCGTTTTGTCTTTTTTGAAAATATTGATGTTAATTCATTTTGCTATTTGAAATTGTACCATGATGGTTCTACTCATACGCCCAAAAAACCTTCATCTATCTTGTGTTGCTCAAAATTAGACCAAAGGACCCGGAATTGTTCTTTCAATGTTTTAAAAAGCTACAAATTAGGAACAAAAAAAGTTTAAATATTAAGGTTTAATTAACCAATTAATTAATAACAACAACTAACTCGCCATATTCTTATTATATTTAACAGCATCCTTTGGTAATTGTGGACTATTACCTGCTTTATCAAAGGGCCATAGTTCATGTATTGTGAACGACTCTCTAACTTTTTCTTTTATACAATTATGAGCCACGTGGCAAAATTCATATTGTCAATATAATGATAAGGTAAAGCATACCCATGAGAGGAGAGTGTGGTGGAGGGGATTTTCTTGGGTGAAGAGATCAGAAAAAATATTTGACTTTCATCAAACGTCTAATTATCTGTCTTCAACGGCATTTACTAGAACAAAAAGAACAAATCTCTTCTTACTAATAAAAGGGTAAAAGTCCATCTTTAATGACTTCAAAAATCTCAGCTGCTTCTATTTTGAAATTGAAATGTTAATAAGGGTGTATTTAATTTAGAGTTTTAATGACTTTTATAGGCTTCTGAAAAATTAATTATTGAAATGGTTCATTAATTATAGCAAATTTATCAATTTGGTCCGGATTTAACGGATGACTAATTAAAATAAACGGAGAACCAAATTAGTAAAAAATTTCAAGTTCGAAGACTTAATTGGGCACGAAAAATTGTCGAGGGCCTAATTAATAATTTCGCAATAGTCAATGGACCATTTCGGTAATAAACTCTATTTTTATAATATTATATCAAATGACATGATATTATGTGAAGATTTCAGTAGGAAAAGATTGCCAAACATGTATATAAAGAGCAAAGCATATATAACTAAATGAAATGAAGAGTGTATTGTAACAAAATGAACATCCTTCATCAATTGGATCTTCAAATCATTTGGAATTACAAGGGGTATATATATTTATTTAGTAAATGAATGAACATGCATGAATCAATAGAAACGTCTTAAGCGTTTTGAAGTCCTAGTCAAAAAGGATAGGTAAAACCATTGATCACAATAACTTTATTCACTTGTGAAAATAAAAGGGGAAATTGAGAACATAAATAATTAATTTTTTAATTATGATCTTAAAGGAATTTTAGGTTCTCGCTGTAACCTCGAACACGCACACACCTTTGTATCCGGAATGATTTTAACATTATTCTTCCATTCTTCAACTATATTAATATTTCTCTCACGGTAAATTTGAGCATACCCAGTAGAATTTGAAACAATGCTAACACTCTTCCTTTGTTGAATTAAGTACATAATATTCCGTTTTTGAGTTGCCAAATCAATTGATATCAGGTAGGGTATATAAGTATCTTGTCCAGGCAAATAATCAAATTCATGCTCCAAATCCGGTATAAAACGTGAAAGAGTTGGAAACACGAGCAAGAAATCACCCAAATTCCAAATTCCTATCCCGATTCCAATATTCACTTTCCCAATCTCCTCCGGTTGGATTCCAATAGTCATGAAGGTCCATACTCTTACCACATTCTATACTTGCTTGCTTATTCCAATCAATATTGTTATTCGTTTCATTCATTAACCAAATCTCAATACAATTCTCATTCTCAGTATCCGGAGCACTAACTAAAGCAATAGTGTCATTCATAACTGTAACCAAAATGGAAAGGGTTGCAACCCATTTCGATGGCAACTCAATTGTCCCGAAAATCTCTTCATCTAAGTCGAACCAAATCAAAAACTCTTTCCTACAAGGTCCTGAACTCAACCATTGAGGTACTTCAACCCGCCAATAGCACTTTCCTTTCAAATAAAAATTCTCAAAAGAGGAAACGGGAAGTTGTGGAACCGCCTTAATTTGTCTCCATGTCCATGAATCACCAACACGGCTACAAACCAATACAATTTCATAACTATCTTTGCTTAGTACATCTACCTCTCCATAATACCAAAGCATGACGACCTTCCAAGTCATGTTGTTGGAAAGCCCAAATCCAAACCCTTCATACAAACAAAAATTTATTGGTGGTATGTTGGACGGTTTGTTAGGCACAGTAATAGATGGTAAGGTCTTAATTTCCCTGGTAGATGGATTCCATATCACTACATCGAAAACCATGTCCACAACTTCAATTCCATCGATAATAAAATCACCCTTGCCAACAATCACACATAGCAATCCATGACAGCAATTGACATACCTTGTTATTGAATTTGGAATGTCCAGGTATGTGGATCCAATCTCATCAGACCCCGCTTCTTTGTAAAAAAAAAACTAAATACTTTATTGGGGTGAGGAAAATCGAGAGGCATGAACTCTATAAGAACACAATCATTTATTTTTTGGCTAATTTCATAATGTTTGTGTGCAAAGTGATGATTGTTCTTTATCAAATCATTGAAAAATTTGCAAACGCATTTATACTGCATAAGAGATCTTACCGGCAATCTCACCAAAATCTCAATCAGCATCTCCCCTGGCAATTTGCAGTTTTCCATTTTGATTGGTATTTCAGATGTGGAGTACTTAAGGCCTCTTATAGATCTATATGTACATGCATCCCTTTTTATAAATGTAGGTATATTAATTTTTTTTATTATATTGTAACTAAAACTAATATTTTTATAAATATTTAATCTTTTTTTAAAAAATTTCTTAACATAATAAATGTAGTACACAACAAATCATCAACTCTTCAACAACGCGGTAGATTGGCCTAGTATTAAGCAACAAAAAGACAAAAATACCTTTCTTGACATCACTCTACTTGTAATAGTAAAATGACATGTATCTTCAACAGTAAAAAAGTTGTTTGAAGAACTACTAAGAATTGTGTTAGCCATCAAATTAGAGATGTATGTGAATGATCCACCAAATTCATTGCTGACTTCACCATTACAAATTAGGAGAAATAATTCTATTATTTTTTTGAGTGAGATGGGAAAGCACAACCACTATTTAAAGGTATACATTGAGTAAATTTTGTACTGTGATTTTAGCATGCAAATAACTATAAAGAGATAAATTGCTTAGGTTGCTCATAACCAATGGACTCATATTAAATAAAAAAAAGTTAATAGGTCTCGTCCCCATTGAGAATTCTACTATGAAATTTTATCATAGGTGAAGCCGGTGTCCTTAATTAGGTGTACTTTAGTAAATCAAGTTTGTTGCAGTAATATATAGCTAATGAGTTTGTTACACCAATGCCCCCTGCACTTGATGGCTCGCTAGTCTCCGGCTTAATTGACGAAGCTACTAATTCTTGGGATCACTCAATTTTGACAGATATTTTCCTCCCCGCGGATGTGGCCCGTATTAGTACTATCCCAATCTCCCCGGGCCATGATGATACTTGGTATTGGCATGGGGACCCAAGAGGATGCTATTCGGTAAAGAGTGGTTATAGGCTATTGGTAGGAGAGTATGAACACAACCATTCTCAGTTTGAGTTGTGGAACCCTCTATGGAAGATTAAGGTGCCCCCAAAGTGGAAGACTTTCCTTTGGAGAGCTATCAATGATATTCTCCCTGTAACCACAAATTTGCTTATAAAGAGAGTTGAGGTGGATCCTTCATGTCCCATGTGTGGGGGGGCACATGAGGATGTTATGCATGCTCTTGTTTTGTGTGATTTTTCTCAATTGGTTTGGGATGAGTCTAATTTGCCTTTATCATCTATTTCGGGTGACACTTTTGTTGCATGGTTTTCTAATGTGATGAATATGTTACCTGAAGATAAATTGGATTTCACTATGGCAGTCTTATACTCTATATGGCGTGCAAGGAATATGGCTGTTTGGGATCGTTGCTTACCATCTCCCGTGAAGATTATTCGGCAGGCCAATGCATCCGTGCGTGCATGGAGGGCAGTACATGGAGGTTCTTCGACGGCTGCTACCCAGCCTCTGCTTGCAGCCCCGGCGATGGTGCTCGACGACGGCTCTCACCTCCAGAAGTGTTACGTCGACGCGAGCTACCAACCCAGTACCAAGATTGCCACTTTTGGTGCTGTGTTGCTCGATCACGAAGGGACTTTCCAAGCAGCTTGCGCAGGACCTCTACTTGGCTGCACCTCTCCGTTAATGGCAGAAACGGAGGCTTGCAGAGAAGCTTTAGCATGGCTGCAGCGTACGGGTGTGCTTCAAGTTCATCTACATATGGATTGCGCACAGCTTCGATCGGGATTATCAGCTCCTCTCTCTTCGTTCCGGTCGTACGTGGGATATGCTATGGATGCTTGTAAGGTTGCGATGGCTTCCTTTATCCGTTGTCAGATTAGTTTGATTAATAGATCAGCAAATATTGTTGCTCACACTCTTGCTTCTTCGGCTTTGCCGTTTTCTGAGACTTTGTACTGGGACACGGTCCCTCCTGACACTATTTCTATGCTTTTGCATTAATATACCTCAGTTTTTGGTTTCAAAAAAAAATATAGCTAATGAGTTGATCCCATGGTGGGTAGTGCTTATATATATACTATGCAAAAGGCAATTTGTATGAAAGTTACGTTCGTCCTTGAATTTATTTTATTTTTTAAATTACACCTCATAATTGGGGGTGGGGCTGGCTATCATGCATAATGTATGCCAGCTATATATTCATAATTACTCAACAAATTTTTTTTGTCCAATTTTACCAAACAAACAAATCATATTGAAAAGTATTTAACAATTTTTTCCATTACACTTAAATTGTTAGCTAGCTTTTTTGAAACAAACAAAAAAAAAAAAATTGTTAGCTAGCTATTTGTTTGACCCCTAAGGTTATGAATTTTGTGGATCATCCACACTTGATGGCTAGCACAATTCTTAGTACGTAGTACGCCAAATAATTTTTCTGTAGTTGAAGATACATGTCATTTTAATGAAAATTTGATTGGATTTAGTTTACTTTACTGAGAAAAAAAATGGATTCCCAAATCACGTTACATGTGTATGAAGAAATAAACTTAGTGCTTCGCCAAGGAGGTGACCTAAGTTTATTTGTTCATACACATATAATGTGATTTGGGAATTCAATTTTTAAGTAAATCAAATCCAGTCAAATTCTCATTAAAATGACATGTATCTTCAACAGTTGAAAAGTTGTTTGGAGAAGTGCTAAGAATTGTGCTAACCATCAAATTGGAGATGCGGAAGATCCACCAAATTCATTGTTTTCATCACCATTATAAATAAACAAAAAGGTGGGCATGGAAAAAGCTCGTAGAAGATTCTAAAAAAATAATAATATATGTAGTAATATTTTTATGCCAACAATCTTTATGATATGTATTACCATTCATAACTTAACTTGAGCATGCCTCTCTTACCATATTTTGCTTTGCAGCAATTCCGATTCACTAAACACCTTGTGCTCTACTGTATTTGTAGAATATTTTTCAATGAAATCCTTTACAATCCATGGTCTTTGGCCATATGAAAATAAAATTTGATTAAAAAATTCAAATGGCCAAAAACCATGATGGTAAAGGATTGTTTGAGGAGGATTTGGTTAACTCTGTTGAGGGAAGGATGAAATGGGAGCCAATTATATAGGTAGAAAGGGAGAGAAGGAGAGGTTGCATGGTTCACATGCATGCTGAATGTATGAACAAGCAAATTATGTGTGGGGTTAGAGTTGTGGTTGGGGTGGCTGTCATGCATAATGTATGCCAGCTATATATTCATAATAACTCAACAATTTTTTTGTCCAATTTTACGAAAGAATATATCATTTTGAAAAAATAGGAAAGGCTATTCTCATACAAGCATGATGAAGTGCAAAGCATCAATCTAATTGTCTTACCTTTTACCCAGTGAAGTTCATTCTGTAGAAATCAAGATTACTAGAATTCAAACGAAAAATGCAAATTGAAGCATAATATCTACAATTTATATTTGTGGTTGAATCCTTGCAAGTGCGTAATAATTTACAAGCTAGAACTGCTACAAGAAACACAGAAAGTTTATAGATGCAACCAAGTAAACACGGGACTCCCTGTAACAAAAATGTGCACAAGTTTCGGACTTATATTGACATGACACAAAAAGGCATAATGAGCAAACCCCAGATTGGAAGATCGCTTAACTAAATAGAACAGACCGGGGTTGTATTCTTACAAAATGATTCTGGTGGAGGAGCTCTTTCGGATGGATCTTCGAATCATTGACACAATCACCAATAAGAGATCCACAAACTGTTGCCCTCTCATATATGTGCTAATTCTATTCTATATTTCGATGCTTTCGCACAAACAAACAGTTGACTCAATTCAGTGCATAGTGAACCCGCTCCAGCAGACGCACAACCTGACTAACAGTAATAGGAGCAGGCAAGGGCTTTGAATTTAACATGATTGTATTATGTGAGCCAAGGGGTAGTGCTAATACAGCCTCTTGTTGCATACTAGTCAGCTCCAAGAACTGGGCAAGCATATCACCATCAAGTACCCTCAGTGCCCCAGCCTGCCAAATGAATAGCCATCACAAACTTTATAAACTTTTCCTATCTTCATATCAATTTAATAAACATATTAGCATTAGTTCAATTTCCTATCCAAAAGAACCCATTGGGAGTAATTTTCACAAAGTACCAACAAGTTTCAAAAAAAAAAAACCTTTAGCTCAAGAATCAAAAGAATAATAAGTAGTACTATTATATTGCATACCGAACTTTCACGGCTGCGGAACTCATTATGGTCATTTCCGAGTATAGGAGCAGTCAATGGATGAATAACAAGCCTTGCTTGTACTGCTTCTAACAGTTCATATTCCACCCTGTGATCAAGCAAAGCAAATCTCAATGAAAACATATGCAGTCCAGGTCTCCAGGATATATTTTCTGTGAAACATTTACTACAGGAACATTGAATTTTAGTTACAACAATAATTTCTTTTCCTAATAGTAAAAACTGTAGTCAATTTTGGACACTATATAGTACTCAAATTACAAAGCAGTAACGATAAAAACATGTTTCCATTTCTAGCCCTTGTTTTTCTTCTATTTTTCTTTCCCCCATTTATTTCAGTAGCGTGTATCAAGTAGAAAAGGCTAGCTAAACAGTTCACATAGAGACCAAGGAATTAAAATTCTGCTTGTATACAATGCAACACCAGACTTAGGAAGCCAATGCACATACAGCATACTGACTTCAAAGGAATCACCAAATCATTTCATACCTTGTCAGAGGAACAAAAGTAATTATGCTTCCTAATAGTGTGCTAGCCATAATGCTACTCTGTGACACATCACTAACACCATTAGTGTCTCGACAGCCCCTCAAAACATCGTCAGCAGGAAGTTTGTAGGAGAATGAGCCCTGCAATTAGTAGTTCCTTGAGTCATATTTGTGAAGAGCATGACCAACCAGTCAAATGATAAAATTATTTTGAAAGAAAAACAATATTATACAACTCTGCTGTCATTTAACAAGAAACTTCTATGTTCAATCATTGGAAATTTTAGTAAATTCAGCTGACTTCCATGAGATAACATCCTGAATTACTGACAAATAAAGAGTAGCCCGCATTTAAGCTCCACATTTATTAAGGTACTTAGAGGCCATAGAAAACACAGCATTGTACTTCCCTAACAAAATCTGACATATCATTAGTCTGTCTTAATCACACTCTGACAGATTGTCAGAAAGTTGCCACAAATAAAGAACACCTCCCGTTAAGGAGAGCAGCAAATTTCTTTTCCACAAACACATTATTTCAGTCCAAATCGCTTCAGTAAGCTGAATCATATATAGAGAGTAGAAGTTCTCATCTCTACAAACATTCATGTCATTTAGTTTCTAAAATTTTTATAAGTCAGCTGTTAACTGCAGTTACAACCCTTTTTTGTCCATAAATGGTGTTCCTATCATCTATACTAATAACTCTTAGGGAGTTTTAAACTTTTGGTTTCCCTTTTTTCACCATGCTGATGGTCAAACTCTTTATGATAACTTTTAACCACTTTTGGTCCCTTAAGTCTTTAAAAGTTGCCAGCATTATTCCCTACTGTTTACTATGGACATGATTACGGAAATTCACGTGTGGGTAACTTGACCACAACAGGTGAGGCAAGCTGTCAACATAAGCCAATAGCTGGATTCAAAATAACAAAACCATTTGATTTGCTAAACAGAGGAGTTCAACAGATGCTGCAAGCCTGCAACAGGTAAAAAATTGAAGAAAAAATCCTCCGTCCCTTGTTCTCACCAGAGAAAAGAAGGGCAATTAAACCCCCTGTTGTTGTCCAATGATTTGTAGACTAGGCCAATGATGAATTAGCTAATTTAATCAGGTTATTCTTCATAAACTGCTCTGAAACTTTGATTATTCTTGACAAAGATCTTGAATGTTTATAGAGATGAGATCTTGATTAAGCTCTGAAATCTGAAATTTTACTGCTCATACCGAATGCCTAGTTCTGGCACCGATGGTGTCAACCAGCAAGCAGAGGAAGCGGCAGATCGCAGATGCATGCCATCCTCCTCAGGAATGTTGAACTTGACAGCTTTTGGGTTCAAGTCTGGATTTGGGTCCTTTGCACCACCTCCATTCATAAGGATGCTGAATTGAAGTGGCAACTAATGAACTTAGCCAAATCCCAAGGATGTTCACATCTACTAAAGAACTGTGCATTTTTGTTCACGATTAAGGGTAGGGGTCCAAGACTGGCTATTTTTAAAAACTTAAGTGACCAAGGGTGGCTTAATATTAGGATAAGGAGTTTGACCATCAGAGTTATGAAAGAAGGGGGTCGGGTCTACAAGTGAAAAGACCCTAACTCTTCAATGCAGTTCTTAAAGACAAGATTCATGGAAACAACTATAATGTGGCAGCAGATGACAGCTGATACCATGGCAACATCATTTCCAATAGGTCCTAAAAGAAACTTACTTTTCGGATCCGCATCGCAATTTCACCCATGTAAAATGATGAAACTACAGCTAAGTTGCATTCAGGACTGGAATTCTCTGCAACACTAAGCTCAGTTAGAAACAAATCAAGAAAGGAAACTTTGCAATAACAGCATACAACATATCAACAACAAGAAACTAATAGATAAAGAGTTCAAAGAAGATGAAAAAAGGAAAAGTAGAAACTAAAAACATTTAAATCAAAACAAACATTTACTTGGGCCAAAGAAGACTAGAAGAGAAACATCTTTTCAGGCCATTAAAATTTATAATTACACTATGACTATCTCAGATAGTCTCCAGAGACTGCAGATCACATCCTTAGAAGGAAAGCATTAAACCACTAGCATAAGCTGGAAATATAGACAACTGAATTGCAGCAAAAACCAGTTGCAAGTACAAGAAAGAATATGATTTCAAAACTAATACAAGGTCCGAAAGAAAAAAGTTCACCTTCTGAATGATTTAAACAGGACAAGATGGCAACACTCCCCTTTCGATCAGAAACTGCAGCTGTATCAACATCCATAAGAATGCAATCAGCAACTAACCGCTGGACAGGATCACAGTAAAGCTGTTCCAGTTTTCTTGCATCCTGGGTTGAAATGCAGAATCAAGGTAATGTGTTTAGGATAAAAGAATTTCATGCTACCAATTTAAGCCACTACTTAGGCTTGAACTTTCTGCGTAAGTACACAAACTTAAGAAAGCAGCATGATGAATATGCTCAACCATTTCCTAAAATAAAGCAGCAAAAAGGTGATAATAACAGATCAAGAATCTAATACCTCCTGATATGAGTAGAACATGATACCATCCCTACAATCACCAACAGCAATTCTAGTTAAGTGTGCAGTTAAAGTCATGATCATGAATCGTGTTTTCGCTCCCGCTAGTCGTCTCACCCTTTGAGAATTATCACTGGAGAAGCCACATACATAAAACTGACAAAGAGAGAGCATATATTAGAAGCGGTAGAGGGGGCCACGCAAGGCAACTTATTATGCAAAAGAAATGGTATATTGCTACTTACAGCATTACCAGCTGAAGCCAAGAAATTACGATCAAGGTAAGGGCAGATAGCAAGAACCACTCCTGGCCAAATGTTTGAATATGTTAAACGTAACTGCCATGGCTCACTTTCTTCAAGTCTAATCCCATCACAGCTGTTGTCATCAGGGCTGCTACAAAGGCTACTACCAGACAGCTGTTCAGTTGCATATCCCCCACTTTCACAGAAGGGTGAAGTTCGTTGAGAAGATGATCCAGCTCTCGAAAAAAATGCTATTGAACCACTATCTGAATTTGGAATATGTTCAAGGCAGAGGACTAACAAACGACCCCTAGTACTGTAAAAAAGCATTTATCAGATCAATACAAAAAGATAAGGCAAAGATACTTGAAAACAATTGATTGAAGAAATACTTTTAGATCAAGAAGTAAAATCATTGACCATGCTACAGAAAGCTACTAGGATAAACAATAAGCTCAAAGTAAAACTGTCAGAGTGTCAGGTTAGAAATTTTCAAACATCTTATGAATTTTAAATATACAAGTAAACATGCATAATAAAATACATAAATCTAAAGCCAACATAATAAAAGGAACAGATCTCAAAAAGAAACTGCCAAAATGAATTCAGGAGATAATAATAAACCTTTCAGCTTCACCACTAGGCATTATTACAGGTCCTGATGAGAGGCTAGTTCCAACTACCAAAACATGATCATTCCCAGATTTCACCAACTCCATGCATTTACCAGTCTCCCCAGGATCCAGTTTAAATGAGGATACCACTGATCCACTTAGAGGATCTATACAGCAAACATCAGAGGATGAATCATCATTGAGATCAGTCCTCAAGACAACCAATAACTTGCTTTCACTATGATATAAGACCTTGCGTGGAGTGCCATCAAGGTTAAACTTCTGCACATTAAGCCGTTTACTAGACACCATCTCCACCTAAAACATAATTAGGACAACTGTTATATCAAACTATGATTACCATGAAGACATAAAGAATAAACAAACTATTAGGCTGTAATTACTGAAATAAAATGCAAGGAAAGATGATGCTCTTTCTTGTGCAAGAATGAAAACCTGACAGGCAAAATATTTATTTTATACCCTACACAGTTTCTTTTTCAAAGGGGGGAAGGGGTTAGAGGATATAGCATCACGAACAGTCTCAAAAAAGGGTCTCTAACAGGCCAAACTTCAGAAGCATGAAGCAGATGTCTAGATAACCTCCAAACAGGTCTGGAACTTGAATAAAAACATAAATAGTTGCTGAGTAGAAACTCAGGTGGTTAGGTTCTTATACAAGGTGTAGTGCTACAACTTCTTCCATTTTGTCATATGATTCCAACAGTTACTAAGCAAACTGTGTTATCAGATTTCCTTCATCTCCTCCGCCTAATATCTTAGATAAAAAGTAAGGCACCCTACTCAAAAATCATTTGCTCTAGGTAAATAAATAAATGAATAAAGCTACAATATCAAGCATGCATTTTTTCCATGCATTGAATCCATATAATATTCAAATTAAGGTAATAGATACCAAGGGAACCCTACCTAATAATATCATGCATACAATGTTTACGAGCATTCAATCCACACGACATTCAAAAGGTTACATTCAATTTGGTGTTGATGCCTCAACATTTAAGCCAAGAACAATAAATAGAATGGAAATAAACTATACCAAATTAAGACTGTTGTCAGCAACAAATAGAATTCCCTTCGGACATTCAGTGGAACAAACAGGAGTGGCATGTGTGGAAGGCTGAAAGGAGATGGATGTATAGGAAAGGCTATGTCTTGCAGTTTGTAATAGCCAAGGCCTATCACTCAGTGCAATTACATCAGCATCAAGAGAGTCACTCAATGGAACCAAAAAAGCTGGGGTGATGCCTATGCGACGGACTGCAATTAGTTGAAGATGAATAGGAAAACTGTCCCTTGTCTTATCAAATAAAGTGGATGAGGAAGTAGGCATGGCCTTGTAATTTACAGATGTGAATGGTGTAGTAGAATTTGCCAAATTAGAACTGGTGAAATGCTGCAGATTAGATGAGTGTAGCAAAGAAATATTAGAGGTAGAAGGCCACTCAAACCTGAGTAGCATACCATTCCTCAATCCTGAAAGAATATAGGGTCGATCAACAAGTACAAGCTTTACGTCCTGAGGAACACAGCCAGTGATGGTAGTTCCTAGAGTGTTTGTTAACGATATGGATCCTATAGCAATAACTTGAAGGCCCTTATCAAGCGAAAAGGACAGTACTTCTACCGAAGGTTTGTGTGTACCAATAATAAAGGTACTACTAAGGTCAAGCTCTGCCGGAAAAGCAGCCAAAGGGGCATCATTTGTGCTGCTCATTGGTGAAACTAATGGTTTTTGCTCAAGCTGTTTCTGAGGGATGGAAATGCAGGACAACTCATCCTGCAATCTTACATGTTGCAACTGGTACAATTCATATTGATAAGCTGATAATGATTTCAGACCAAGTACATACAAAAAGCAAGGACTAGAAGTGGCCACAACTATCACATTATGCCCAACTGCACCCAAACTAATTCTTGTATCATTAGGCGACCATGATGTTCCAACAGGGGAAGATAGGGGAACACCTTCAGGATGAGCAGATGCAATAGGCACGCAAAGTCTAACAGCATCTTTGTGTATTTGCACCAGTAAACCATCAGCCATGAGACCACATGCCAAGGTGCTGACATCAGGCTGGAAACCCACAGAATCAGTTACATCAGAAAAGCTTACCCCAACTGAAAGCACTCTGGTTTCTTCAACAAATGAGAGCACAAGGAATGAATGATATCTATCAGTGACTTTCATTTTGACAGTCCAAGTGCCCGTTATGCCTTGATAAATGGGAGCAGTTTTCAACAACTTCTCCACACTGATACCACTTCGAATAATTCGGAATGACCCTTCAGGTGCCATCCCGCAGCAAGCAAACATTTGATCATGTTTCTCATTGTAGTAGTCCACAACTGACATATCCAATATTGGTGCAATGTTCTGGATTGGACTTCTGTAAACTAGCCTGCCATCATCCAATTTTAAAACCATCCCATCACCCATCTCAACAATAGCTGCTATAAAATCACTTTCCACCCACAATAGCTCTTTTGCTGGTAGCCCTTTGTAAAGGCAATCAGATAAGCTCATTTTGATGCCATCGGAATCAGAAAAAATCTCAACCATAAAAAGTTGGCCTGAATCAGCACTAAAAATCATCCTTGGGTTGTTTTTTTTTGCAGAGTCCCAACTCCATGAGCAGACATAATTAGTACCTGGTTTGGTGCTGCTATCATCATCAATATTCATTGGATCACTTTTGTTTATGTCACTGAGCTCCAATAAGGCAGAGGCAGCAACATTATACATTCCTTCTTCATCAATGATATCAGGAATCCTAATTGTAGGTTCCACAAAATTCTGCTCTTCCACTGAAGGAGTAAAATTTAAACTAATTCTATATAGGGAATAAGGATTATGAGCATCCTTGCAATCCATTAAGACGGCATCTCCAGCCCTGAACAGTATAACTAGTCCATAAGAATGAGGAACTTCAACTATATGATGTGCAAATGGTCCAGCTTCTACATACTGATATATCACATGAAGCAAATTTTCTTTAGGTTTCCATTCTAACAACATGAGCTCATTCCTATATGTTCTCTCCCTGCAGTAGATAATTCAGCTTTCTTATTAACAGTGGGAAGCTTTATCAACAAAAAAAAATATCACAGAGAAGAAAAACATGAAACCAGTTTCAGTAATAAAGCAATTTTACAAATTGGGAATTTGACAAAATCTTCTCTGTGCAACCATTATCAGTCATCATACCTATTCAGAAGAATTGCTAATACAGGGTTGTGCTCCTTACTTGGCTGGCGGAGATCTTTTGAGATAAAGCACATGCTCCATATGGTACCACAGATTTCAGTAACACCATTTACAGTTTTAATGTCCTCGTGATTGTCAGGAGGACAACAGATTTTCTAATACCATTAAGCAAAAGAATGTCAGCAACTCCAATTGTTATATCCAGTTCAGGTAGGTAGAAAGCACATAGAAAATAACGCACAGTTAGAAACTTAACCTTATCAATAATATCATTGCCACAAGAAGTCGAGACAGAGAAAAGAGCTAATTTGTTTTCATATGCGCTAGCAGCAATGAAACAGCCACTGCATAGAGCAAAGTAATAAACCTACATAAATAAACATCCTACAAACTCTAAGTCATAACCCAAGAACAGATAAGTAATGTTGCTAACAATCTAACTGTACTGGTTACACTTCTTAGTCAAGGACAAAACTTACTTAGAATCAATGGCTAGCATCCTTCCAATTTGATTCCTTGAATTCCCAAGAGAAGAGAGTTGAACATGTGTTAATGGGAAAAACCTAGATCAACAATGAAGTCCCATAAAAGTAAGACTTAAATGGAAATAATAAGTTTCTAAGCTAAATTTGAACACTGTAACTATAGGTTGAGTATCTTAGCAGGCTTAGGGAAAAAAATACAAATAAAGCAAAAAGAATATAAAACTATAAATATATTTAGTCAACAAAAAACAAAACCAAAACCTGTGCATTTCATTGCAAAATGCAAGAAATGATAGCTTTCCTGAATCAGAAATAACAACCAGAATGTCCTTGCCATGAATCTACAAAGAAACAAATAATAGAATGATACCCTGCATTTGTATAGAAATAAATCTGACTGTTGAAAGAAAAGTAACTAAGAACCTGTGAGCTTCGAGAATGAAATCGATCATTCCAAGGCAGAATGGCAAGGTCTTTTATAGTGCCGAACACTGGCTGCTCACATATTGATTGTACAACTCCATCAACATCTATGATCACCAATTCTATAGATGTCTCCTGAACCAAATGCCTATCATATATCAGTTATCATCATCAGCTAGCACTAAGAAGCAAGGACTACAATCAAGATAATATGGCATCCAAACTTCAGCTCTATTCACAGTTTCACGCATTCACTATACTAAAGCTAATGAATTTGTGTACCATACACAGGAGCAGTTAGCCTCACCTCTGTAGAGACCTTTTTATGCCTAAAACTATTCACAACATAGGATGCAGGACCCTCTTCTCAGTCATTCCAAATTGTTGATATGCTATTTCTATTTTCATTCTCACATTTTCACCTTTAATTCGCATTTCTTACACAAATTTTTCGCACTGCAACAAGCCCCACTTGAGATTATTTCATCACTGTTTTAATCTTTTCGGCATGGGTTTGCCTAGATAACTAAACAACAAACGTTGATAATTGCACTTAAAGAAAATTTAATCGCTAAGCATTTGCAACTGAAAGCAGAAATCCAATACTGAGTATTAATAATCCCAAACGGAGCAGATAAATGAAGAGATAACACGGAGACCTTGCCGAAAACAACGTCGTTTGAGGAAGGGAAGCGGATGTGGCCATAGACGACTTGGAGAACAACGCTTCCTCTTAGCACCGTCTTCGCCAAATAACATCCTCCGTTCATAGCTGCTGATCGTGACCTGGAGCTACTCGCCGGCGCCGACGACGATGATTCCTCTTCCGAAACCGCCATCTTATACAACGAATAGCAGCGATTGTATTCAGCTCGGCTCGATTCCGATTCCAATTTTCATTCAATTGAAATTAAATCCAGCTAAACCTAGGGTTTTTTTCTGTTTATGTCCTTCGCAGTTGAAAAGAGTAGTGGAGAAGTGAGGAAACGGGCGAGTTCTAATAATTTGCTCCTTCGTACTCTTGCAGGCTGTTTAACTGTTTTTTCAGTTTTAGAAAGAAAAATCCATAACTCCACTTTTAATGGGTTTTTATTAGATATAGTTGCAATTCAATTATAACATAATTATTTGGTCATTTAAATTAGGGTGTTGTCAATATCTTATAGTCTAGTGATACTCAGTTGCATTGTAACAGAGCTAGTAGTACTTTACGAAGTGTAGTGTTTCATATCTTTCTCCGTCCATTTGACGATTCGGGTCCACCTAACTAACCCCGCATAATTCTTTTCCACAAAGAAATTGCTTTGCCACTTGAACTATACTTTGAGTCTGGCGATACCGATTTAGTCCATCAATCTTTGGGCTCAAGCTTTCTCCCATTCTAAACCTAATAATAATGCATTACTTTTTAATAACAAAATAATGGATATAATAAAAAGCAGCGTGGAATGATTAACATGACTAGCCACAAATATTCTACATTTTTATAAGTTTACTTACCTCATTGATAATGGTACTATGGTAGGTAGTAACGCAGTCACTTTCCTCACTAGCTATGGATTTGGACCACCCATGATTTTAACAAAATTTATTAAACAACATTTCAAATTTGCCCCCAAACTCCCCTATATAATATGTCAACAAATTTCCATTATACTAAAAATGATCATTTAACAGTGATCTAGTTTGTTCGTAGAGTTATCGCTACAATTACTTATTGATATATACGCACTCATGTAGCTTTGGTCTTAGCTACTTTTTTTTTAATGACAAGAAAAATTCGCAACTACTATATAAGGATATGCATTTGATAAATTTTACATTGTAATCCTAATTAATAAAGGATCATAATAACCCAATAAGATAAAATGATGATGACAACAGAAAGAAGCCTGCATGGTGGGGATAGATGCAATAATGAATTGAGAAGGTGATGCAAATTGTTAAAGATTATGGCCTCTGAACCACAACTACTTTAACAAGCTTATTGAGTGACCAGGATGAAAATAGGCAGCTTAATTGCCATATAAGAAGTCCACATAAGCAAACACTATGTGGTCCAATTGAATCCCAGTTAGTAGCTGATGATTAGGAGGGTAGAGGGTAGTTTAGCTCATGTATTTTTAGCGTGTAAAATTATAATTATCGCCACATGTTTAAAGTATGTCATATAGTAGTGAAGTAAAAAATTGGAAGTACAATTGAGAGTATATGGTTTTGCTAGAACCGGGTATACATGTACAGAACGGGAGTAGAAAAATAGTAATATTATTAGCTCGGGACTCTAGGTCCAAAAAAAATATGCACAAAATTTGAGATACTGGCCCAAGCCAGTAGCTCAAATAATAAATAAAATCAAACCATAGCTTGTCGGCAAGACGGAGAAGGTTCAGACCAATGGATCATAAGGGGTTTTGTGAGTCAAGGGATGCTTTTTAAGGGGGGAATGGTGGTTATTTATATTGTTGAAAATGTCACAGATGCTTGACAAATATTTGACATCGGGTTGCCTCCAATATTAGTCATATACGTTTCTCCCTACTACTTAGATCTCATCGATCCTCACATGACTAAGTAGAGCATTCTGCCTTTTAATACACAAGAGATAGAGTGACATGGTGATTTGGACACCCCGTTTGAGCCAACACTTTCTCAATAAAATGAGTCCGGATCCCATGTCGTCATCATATATACTATTCGCAATTAGGCCTAGGCTTGTACTGCAACTTGTGGGCTGACAACAGTGCGTATAAGAAAGCCCATATGACATATCCATCCAACCCAGCCCACATGGCCTACGTCGGTGTTCTGAAACCGCATGCTTATAATTCCTGGTTCGGTAAGCGCGTGGAAAGTGCAGACATGTTCATATTTTTGTTTTCTGTTTCTTTTTGAAACGTTGCGACGATTTGGCTTCGGTATTAGAATCCGGGGAGTGATCTGTTGTCTTACAAAAATCAGAAAATCATATGTACGTACGTGTATGCTCTGTCGGGTTCAGACGCGCGTCCATGCCTCGGAGTTCGGACTATAACAATTCTGTCTAAAATTGCCTGGCCTCAGATGTTTGGGTCTAGGATTTTCAATAAGATATTAATATCTAGTTTTGAGCCGAAGACTTTATACTCGAGTGGCATGATTATGACTTTCTCAAATGAAAGATCATAGATTTGAATTTCAATAGGAATTGACTCTTTATATTTCATTAAGTTGAGAAATTATGAGCATATATATACTACATTGTAATATAGAGTCGAAATGGTGTTTCAAGTCAAAATTACTAAATAATCACCCTTTAATTTACAATATATATAGTCGCTACTTGAATGTGTCATCTAAAAATTTAAATGAAGCTCACTTGGTGAATTGTAATTTATTAATAACTAATCGATTCAAACTGAGAAAATCAAACTAAATAACCACCCTTACTTGGTAATACTATTAACTTGATCGATCAGCTATGCAAACAAAAACAAACTAACGTCTTAAGTAAAAGTTTCGTCAACACTTACAACATCTAATATTACTAAAAATATATATATATATTTTAATACAAGGATAGGGTATGTGTTTGGTCGCACCGTACGGCGTACGTACGCACGTAGGTCATAGGCCTAATATATTAGGAGTGGATTTCATATCCGTACAAAAAGAAAGTACATTATATATATATATCTAGCTAGCTGTGCAACATGTGTGACTGACAATTCAACGCTAAATGCATGCTCCCATGTTTGACTTATACTAGCAGCGTCGAATGTGGTTATTAATGAAAAGAAAGCATTTAGCGATCGCCGACGACATACAGCGTATGAAGCTGTGTCAGCGTCAAATTAAATGGCTTTTTTTTCTGTCGTGAAAAGGTCGGCTTTCTGAATTATAGTATTATTACCCAGATTCCGTCAATAATCCCCCGGCCTACATACGTCGGCGAAAAAGAGAAAAAAGCAAGGGCAAACAGCTAGCTGGTAAGCTGGATGGTCAGTTTAATTTTGTTGGACAACAAATAATGCTGAAAAGACTCCGCGCCGCCGCCTCATCCTGAAAGCCTTTCATTGAATATAAATGGACACCACTTCGTAGAAATGCATGTCTGAAATTTACCAAGCTTACCGCATGCGTTATTGCATTGTCTCCCATACAAAATAACGCATATGTACCTAGCTCCGCTGTGATCATAATTATATTCATGAACTACGTGTGTGTATATATATATTGATGGCCGGAAACATAGGACCGAGATCTATTTTATTGGATAAGTCTTGAGCCAAGGAGTGAAAAAAGAAGTATGAAGCAAAATATTAAAAAATATATTATCAAACTTTAAGCATAACATCACAAGATCCAAATCACCAAACCACCGTGCATTTTGTGTACAAAATGGTAGGACATTCTATTTACTCGTGTGGGGAACGTTGACATCCAAATAGTGGGGGACACATGTACATCCAAGATTGAAGACAAGCTCATGTCGTACATTTGTCTTGAGGGGTATCTATATTACAAATAGGCATTGGTTCCTCCCTTAAAGATCATTCCTTGAATCACTTAATCGATCTCCTGGTCCAATGGTATGTATAGGTTCCTAACCTTCAACTCATGCACCAAGGTTCGATTATTCTTAGTGTATTACGGAGTATTTATTTATTATTTAGGTCGTCATTTTGTACCAATTTCTCGAGCTTTGTACATACTAATTTGGACCTAGCACCCCAATCAATAATACTACTATTTTTCTACCGTCGTTTTATACTTACATGCATACCTGGTTTGTGGTGGACCATGTCCCGACAAAATCATCATTGGCGTCGTCTATGGGGTTCACTACAAAAAGCACGTGTTCCTAGTTTCAACTCGTTCTACCCTTCCATTTATGCAATAAACCCGAGTTACGCCAAAAAGGCCGTGTTACCAAGCGAATGTCCTATGAACTCGTAAGAGCACCTTAGCATGAAACAGTTCACGAGGTTCAGTTTCCTACCCCGAAAACATGAGTGGTCTGATTGGCATTATAGCCGTCGGAGGAGATGCTATCGTCGACGAAACCAACCTAAGTCCCTCAAGACCCAAGAGTTGGAACTAGCGTTTTCAACCCTTAGCCCGGGAGATAGCCAACGTCATCCATGAATGGGCTATGCAACAATAGCATAATTAAAATATTGAGTCTTGTTCTAAATAATCAAAAGAAGATTAATGAAATGAAAAAAAAAAACTATATTAAAAAAATGGCAAGAAAATGATTTTAAAGTTTCCTTATTTGTAATCTTTGATATGATGTTCAATTTTGAATGTTATGTATATAGTCTTTCTAATTAATTGACCAATATAATGAACATTAAATTTTATATTGTATTTTTTAATACACTCTAACATATTTACATAACCTATGACCTTCATTATGTAAATCAATGAATAAGTTAAGAATAATAAATATTTAAGGGAATGATCTATTACTAAAGTTTCATGATAAAGTTTATACAATATAGTGTCAAAAGTTGCACAGTAAATTAATAAGTTGACAATAATTGCAAAAATATTACTGCCCTTTTGTTTAATTTGATCTAATCCGTTCGATTTTTATTGATGTAAATATGAAATTGATTCTTAATTTTCTTTTGAGAGTGTGTTCTCATAGAATCCTAAGTCTTTATATATGTGCGTGAGAGAGAAATTTAATTTGATTAATAAACTAATGTAAATATACCAAATATGCAATATATATATATATATATATATATATATATATATATATATATATATATATATATAAAACAAAAAACAAAAGAAAAGTCAATGACAGCACCAAAACCAACTACTTAACTCGGTTATGGTTTACTTCAGTGTTGAAACTTGCAAAATTTAAATTAGGTAAGGAAAAAAAATAAAAAAAAAATAATTAGAGTACTGACCTAAATCATATCCATCAAGAAATGTATACCCAATTACATCATTAACTCAACTTACTAGTAAAGCTTGAATTTAGGGATCTGCCGCCCTCAAACCATTTTTTATTTTCATTATTTTATCTTCATTCGAAACCTAAAACATATATGATATATCCACTTGATTAGTGTCAGTGTCACCTGCATGCCACAGACCTTACACAGTTACACGCCTGCAAGCCGGGTAGCCATGCACCGACTTCATTAATTAGGTAGGTGAAGGCTTCGGTTAAAGTTAATGTATAACTTCGAGAATATTGACGTTTAATTTAACTGTTATGAGTGTTTTTTTTTTTTTTTTTTTTAATTTCAGATAATGGTATTCTTCCGTTATTAATAAGTTATGAATGAAAAAAAAAATCGAGAGATAATAACATACATGATAACAACATTTTAGGTATAAATTAATTTTTAGTGGTAATACAGTTAAATCGATCGTACATTTAATGCGCTATATATAGGAAGAGATAGGGGAACACAAGTTGGGCTCTCGACATGCGTCACGTGTCAAAGGTGACTTCTGCTACGATTTTATTATGGCAAAGTGTCCATGCTGATATTTTACGTGATTATGATGTGATGATAACACTTTTTGATCGAATTAAAGTTATGACAAGGTTGTTTGGATGCTTAATTCACTCTTCTACACTAGAATTATAACTTTCATGAACTACTACACAGTTGACGTTCGGTCAAATCATGTTAATTATGGTCGAATATCGGTATGGGCTTCATGATCAATTACCTAACATGATTCAAGGAAAACGAGGTATATTGCCTATCAAGTGTCGGACAACATGTCTTAACTCATCATGATCTCAATAAAATATGGTCAAATATACTTTTCCGTCATCTCCGACTTTAAGGGTAATGTAACGATCATCCCAAGAAGAATTTTTTAGTAAAAGAAACGTCTTAGGGAATACACCAGTCTACCCTGACCATGATCAATCAACCTTAGTTTAAACTAGATACATAAGTCACTGAAAAATCATGTCATTGTCCAATTGCATGGTATATTGACACTCGCTCCACGGTTAGGATTACCGAGTATGCAAAAGACATGTGTAGGCCATGTCGAAGCATCGCCATGTGTCTTTAAATATTCTATAAAGGTCTATTAAATGCATCGCTGACGGGACAGAGTGAGATAGATCAACTCACTCTATAAGCCATATCTTATTCTCGGTTAGCTATTGGGACTTAGCCACTTAAGGAGAATTTACATCATCAATAGATATTACAATGCTAGTTGGTTATTATGTCTTTTTGAGAGTTGTAAAACATGTGTAATTTAGAGGAGACAACTCTATTCAAATTGATTGAATGATTGTGTTAATAATGATAAGATTTTAAGTGGTTTATTGGCGGTCTTAGTTTCGGCATGTTATATAACCTTTAGAATTACAAAATTGAGATTTATTTTGTATATACTCTTAAATAGTGATTGCGGATTTTCTTTTTATGTTTAGCCCTGAGGATAAGGGGGAGGATGTCAATAGCACTTTAGATATAAATCAGTTTTCAGCATTCATGCACTTTTACATTCTAATATTATGAGGAATTAAAATTGGTTGAAAATTTGAGCTTGGAAACTTCCTCGTGCAGTCAAGAAGTGGAACACATGGTTGGAAAGGCTCTCTCTCTCTATTTCACCTCCATTTTTTCTCAATTTAAATTCTTTCGACCACCTACTATAAATATGGTTTAATATTGGCATATAGCAAGGGACAGCTAACGTACACCATAGCAGCTTTTGTGCAGGGAGAGATAGAGAGATAGAGAGAGAGAGAGGGAGAGAGAGAGAGGAAGCAAATACTATACAATTTGGCCAAGCCACTCTGATTTCTTGGATTCAAAGAGAGTCCCCTTTTTCATCCCATTCTTCCATACAAATCTACCATTTTTAGTTGATCCCTGAGCTCACATTTCCTGATTTTATTTGTTTCAAGCAAAACCTTCCTCTTAACCCTATCACATTATCATCTGGTTAGGCATTCTCTGATAAGGTAATCAAAAATGCTATCTTTATTAATGTCTTTGTGCTTTGAACATTGGGTTGGGTCGATTTAAGGTTTATGATAGACTTATGAATTTCTGGGCAATTTTTATTTTTATTTTTTGGATTGTGGGGGGTTTGATTCATTTCCATTTTAATGTATTGGTTGGAAAATCCAGTCTGCATCAAACATTGGCTGAAACCATTAAAATGTCTCTTTTTTTTTTTTTTCTTTTTTTCTTTTTAATTGTTCTGTTGAATGAATGTAATGATGCATTTGAACATTGGGTTTTGTTTGTTGCTTCGAAATGCATTTTAGGCAAATGGGATGAACCTTCAAACTATGACAATGGAGGTGCCATATCAATGTGTTCTAAGATCAAACCTAGAAACTTATTATTGAAATTGCTTTCTCTGTCAATGTTTCATGGTATGATTTGAGTCCTTATCCCACCATTGTGAAACTAATTCAGATTCGAGGCTCGGGTTGCTTTTGCAGAGTTAGAGTTTGATCCTTAGGGGAAGGCTGGCCCAATTTTGCAAAAAGAAAAAGGAAAAAAAAAAGAAGAAATTTTTTAAAAATTATTTCTGCTTTAGATAGGTTTTAAATTTCCTCCTAGTTATTGATAATCTTTGTATATGCCTTTTTGGTCTTAAATTTTCTTCTTTAAAATTTGTTGGTAGATTGCTATTATGTTTTGTAAAAAACTGACACCTTCATCCTTTTGTTGACAGATCTTGAGAATTAATCACCCCAGCCGTTTTTGCAGTAAAATGGGAATGCCTTTCTCTAGACCTTTGGATGATTTGGATAACAGGGTGGAATCTTATTTAGTGAGAACCATAAGTTTTGGAAGCGATGGCGTTAAGACCACGGTACAATCCATAAATCTCAGCGATGGTGATCCCGAGTCTTCCATGTTGAAGTCTCTTGGCTCAGGGAAGATGATCCTTGAAGGGTCTCTAAGCTTTAAAGGCACTGAATTGGAGACCAAGATCTCGTTGGTATCTCCCGTTTTTCATAAGGAAAACAAGGAAATGGTTATATCAGACGGCATATCTTGTGAAAAGTTGCTTACACCGGATAGCACGAAAGTGTTACCTCCCAACACCTCTAGCCAAAGAAACCTGGCTGCCCTGAAGTTGCAGAAAACGTATAAGAGTTTTCGCACACGAAGACAACTAGCAGACTGTGCTGTCCTAGTAGAGCAAAGATGGTAAGTTATAAGTACCCGTTGCTTATTATGGGATCTTATACGTCTAGGAACTGAATTTTTCCATATTCATATAATGCTTCTGGTAAAAAAGGTACCAAAATTGAACTCGAATTCTCACATTTATAAATTTTGCTTGGCATTATATGCAGGTGGAAGCTTTTAGATTCGGTTGAACTGAAGCACAATTCCGTTTCCTTCTTTGACATTGAGAAACCTGAAACGGCTGTTTCTCGTTGGTCAAGAGCAAGTGCAAAAGCTGCTAAGGTAAGGATTGGGTTTCCCTATTCTTTTAATATACTTTTGGGATTTTATTTAGTTCGAAACTTGAGGTTTTGCTCATTTGAAAGGTGGGAAAAGGTTTGTCGAAGGATGAGAAAGCACGTAAACTTGCTCTGCAGCATTGGCTCGAAGCAGTAAGTTCCCTTTGCAATCATGTAATCATATTAAGTTTTGTTGTGTTGGGATTTTTCTGATGTTCCTTTGCTCTGTGAATAGATTGACCCTCGTCATCGCTATGGCCACAATCTTCAATTTTATTACGCCAAGTGGCTCCAGTGTGAAAGCAGACAGCCCTTCTTCTATTGGTAAGTTTTTGCTTCAACTTGCAAAAGATTTATACACACTTTGCTTTAAGTTTTAGTTAATCTAAACTCCTTTCCCCGTTATCGACTCCATTTCAGGTTGGACATAGGTGAAGGTAAGGAAGTAAACCTCGAGAGATGCTCGAGATACAAACTTCAACAGCAGTGCATTAAGTATCTTGGACCGGTAAGTTTCTTACAAAAAGCATATGATTTTCCTAGAACCATACAATAACCGTGCCAATTACTATGAATGTCAGATTCAATTTCGTAAATGAAATGGAGATATGACCACTTCCTAATTTGCAAATTTAAGGCATCTAGTTGTTCTCCTTACATATGAGTTATGAAAACGTCTGAGAATATGGCTTGAACGATATTCACCAATGGTTTAATGTGGTGTCACAGGTAGAAAGAGAGACGTATGAAGTCATAGTGGTAGACGGGAAATTCATGTATAAGCAGAGCGGGAAGCTGCTTGACACAACGCAAGGCCCCAAAAATGCCAAGTGGATCTTCGTGCTTAGCGTGTCGAGGGTGTTGTACGTTGCAATGAAGCACAAAGGAACATTTCAGCATTCAAGTTTCTTAGCTGGTGGCGCTACGTTGTCTGCTGGACGATTAGTCGTCGAGGATGGCACTCTAAAGGTACATACATAGACCTAAAATGTTTGTTAACTGTCTTAACTGTTCACCGAAGTTGTATGTATGCTGAATTGCTGATTATCAATCTTTTGTTGTTGTATGGTATAGGCGGTCTGGCCTCACAGCGGGCATTATCTCCCAACGGAGGAGAATTTCGAGGAATTTTTGTCGTTCCTCGAGGATCATAGCGTTGATGTTTCTGTTGTACAGGTAAAGAATTGAACAATCAGCTCTGAAAGGCCTAGTGAGAACAGTTTTTGAGTACTATTGACTCTGTTACAATGCAGTATCTGTTCATAATTACTTTCTCAACCTACTGAAGCACAAAGAGTCAATATTTGCCAGTGGCTTATAATTATAATGCCTTTCTCCGAAATTTGCAGAAAGCTCCAAGTGATGAGGATGAAGAAGCCTTTACCATGAAGGGGAAAAGTTTGAGCCTTCAAAAGCAATCGAGCGAAGATGGTTCGAGCGAAAAGTATAGCCCCGAGGATGCAGAAAACCGGGATGCACCAAAATCGAGATTGAGACGACCAAACATCCCCAGGCTTGAAATCCC
Source organism: Ipomoea trifida (assembly GCA_003576665.1). NCBI lineage: Eukaryota > Viridiplantae > Streptophyta > Magnoliopsida > Solanales > Convolvulaceae > Ipomoea > Ipomoea trifida. The sequence goes on along the minus strand of CP025658.1, from coordinate 1,354,903 downwards.
CAACCGGGAGGACATGCTGAAGCTGTTCTGGAAAGAACAGCAGCAAGAGCGCGAGCCAACTCCAACTCCATCATCAGACGGGTACATCACAGCAGAAGAGGACTTCCCCGACGCTGCAGACGACTTCTCGGTCGCCAAGCGCAACCTGTTCGGAGGCGACAACGAGGAGGACGACTACGAGGAGCCTGTCCCGGAAGAAAAGATCATCAGGAGATTGAATTCCCAGAGAGGGATGAAATCGTACCAGCTCGCTCATCGTTTATCCTGCAAATGGACCACGGGAGCTGGCCCGCGCATCGGGTGCATGAGGGACTACCCGTTGGAGCTGCAGAACCGCGTGTTGGAGGAGGCGCAGCTGTCGCCTAGGCCCGCCCGGAGATCGGCTCATTCCAGTGCCCCCAGCTTCAGCAGAAGTCCAATGGCATGCAACAGTCCACTTGCACCAAAACCTCGGACACCCTTAGTGCTGTCTCAAAGAGAAACAAATATCATTCACTAGTATTTAATGGAAAATATATGAAGTATAGGAACATAAATATATGTCTTAGGATGTTCTTAACATTTCCTTTGTGCATTCTTTTACTATTGTTTTGTAAATCTAACAAAAACAAACTCAATCTTCTCACACTATTGTTATTATTATTATTATTATTAACTTCTATATTAAAAACAACAAAAAGATAAAATAAAGTCTTGAATTCTATTGCCATGTTTCTTTAGTCTTTCACATCTTATTACATTAGTGTATTAGACTGCAGTAGATGAAGCATGTGCTTGAGGATATGCCCAATACTTAATTATGTATCATACCCCCATTATTTCTTAGTGACAAGGACCGTAGACGCTTCTAAAAAATGTGCATTTATCTCACCTTGTGACCCGTCGACAAAAGAATACAAAGACGTACTCCGTAATTACGTAAACTAACATATGTTACTCATAGTTGACCAGTTTAAGCTAAGAAAATCAATAGGTTATCCTATTGTGAGTCGAACTTGTAACCTACTGCACCCCCTGAATGGCTTGAACTGGTTAGTTATATACAACCCAGATTGATTTTTTTCATTGTGGTCCTTTGTCGGTTAGGGTCACAAATCGAGATTTATCCCTGTACATACCTTTAGGTAGTAGTTGCGGTTTCTTTCGTTATCTAAAATAATAAAAAATAAATAAATGAAGTGGAGGGAAGAAAATTCAGGGGAGCTAAATAGAAACAAGAGAAAGTTGAAGGCTCATATAATAAAATAAGTAATATGACAAAATTAAAGAATTGGACACCTGAGCTCCACTGAAGCTGCTGGTTCACAAGCTACCCGTCCCCAATCACCTCAATTTCTGCTTTCTGTGCTTCTGGGGATGGAGTTAGCCTGCTCATCTTGTTCCTCAACTCGGATTTCATCTCTTTTTAATTACAACGGGAACCCTTCGTGTTCAAGAAAATTATCCATTTGGTCCACTTGCAAAGCTGCTAACTTGGCCCTACTCAAACCTTCCAAGACCTTCCCCTCTTCATTTGGGCTTCAGAGTTCCAGAACCTTCTCGAAAAATGCTCCATTCCGAATGTATAGACGCAGCTCCATCTGGGTATGTCCTGTCTCTCAAGTCTCAATTGATGGTGTGCTGTTCTTTTTTTTTTTTGTTTATGTTTTAATGTTTTAATCAGCTTTGTTGTTCTGGGTTCTTAAATTTCAAGAATAATAGTAATTAATCTCATACGTGATTGGTTGAGCATATAATATATAAGTGCAATCAACTATCAACTTATGCATTTAGTTGAGGTGTAACACATGCTTTAGAGTGAACCACATGTCAAAGGTCATACGCTCGAATCTCCGCGTCATAAAAAACTATGATCCACGTGTTACTGGGAGCCCATCAAAAAATAATCATAGTTACATTGTAACGGGAGATACATAATTTGAATGTCGTTTTGGACCAGAATCCAAAATGAAAGGTGGACCTTAGTCCATGGTATAACAATGGCATAACAATAGGCTAATTGGTGGAAGGATGCTTGTCCATGGTTTAAATGGAGTGTGATCATGTCTAGACTATGCTATGTGTTTGTTTTCATGTTTAAGGTTGGCCTGGAAATGACTAAATACACAGGGCATATATAGATAGAAGCAAATTCTTATTCTAGCTGTCTTCATAAAGAAACCAAGTCCATGGTTTACCTTGACAAATTGCTAACCATGTTGTACAACATCATGAATTCAACATTTTCCACTTGTCTGGGGGTTAATGATATAGCTATGTCTTTCTCCATTGATATAATCGTGTGATTGGAATTTTTGGTGATTGGGATCGTTAAAATGGATTGATTAAATTAATTAACATTGACATGGAAGATACTGCTGCCAGGCCTGCTCTCAAGTTGGCGATGCCGGATCTGCCCCAATTTTGAATAAAGTTTCACAGTTCAAAGATGCCTTTTGGAGATTTTTGAGGCCCCATACCATACGCGGAACAGCATTAGGATCTGCGTAAGTTATTATGATTAGTTGACGTGTAGTGAGCTCTGTGATAGTTACTGTGGATATCCATTCACCCCGGTTTTCTTTTGCAGTTCATTGGTAACGAGAGCTCTAATTGAGAACCCAAATCTGATTAGGTGGTCATTGTTACTCAAGGCATTTTCTGGACTCTTTGCTCTCATATGTGGCAATGGTTATATAGTGGGCATAAATCAGATATATGACATTGGAATTGACAAGTAACAACAAACACTTAATGCTTATTTCTTTTCAGTATTATTGTTATTATTGAATTATTTTTATTTGAGGGGGGGATGGGCCGAATGTATCCAATAGAGTGACAAAGATTGTTCATCTTGCAAAGCCATGTATCCAGCTGAATTTTCTTTTGAGTAGGAAAACTATCTATGTTCTGCCCATTTAGATGACATGATAAATCGTTCATAGTATAAAATGTTTGCAGGGTAAACAAGCCTTATTTGCCTATAGCTGCTGGAGATCTTTCGGTTCAATCTGCATGGATCTTGGTTATATTTTTTGCTGTGGCAGGACTATTTATCGTTGGGATGAACTTTGGTTCGTTCATTTGTTCTCTTTATGCTCTTGGTCTCTTCCTGGGCACCATCTACTCTGTACCCCCCTTTCGAATGAAGAGATTTCCAATTTTTGCATTTCTAATAATCGCCACGGTGCAATTCTTACTCCCTCATTTTATTTTCAAGTGTTTCTTATGTGGCAAATATTGTTACACTTTTAGAAAAGTTCTTCAAAAGATATCAGCCTATATACACTCACTTTGTATATCTTTTATTTTTTAGTGAAGTGCACCAAGATATTTGCAATGTTTTACCTATTTAGTGGAAACTCCCCGGGTGGCACTCTTGTTCTATAAACTGAGCAGTTACTGATTTGTACACTGCAGGTACGGGGTTTTCTCCTTAATTATGGCGTCTATTATGCCACAAGAGCCGCTCTGGGGTTAAGCTTTGAATGGAGGTGAACCGAAGTATTCTGACCATACCATCAATGTTATTATTAAAAAAAAAAACGGAAACTGTCCTTCATATTGCTTGGGTGCTCCTAATGAGCACAAATCCTCATACAAAAGATGGGATTTCGTAACTTAATAATGAACTCATTGTATTTAGCTTGGTCCTCCTTTTTGCATTTCAAATCTCTGATTAAAATGCGCGAAATTCAACATGTCCTAGTTTACAATTTACTATGTATAACTGAATAAAATGAAAGGGAAGGGTAGGGGGAGAGGAAGGTACTAAACGTCCTATTTTACCGTTTACATGATATATAATTGAATGAAATTAAGGAAAGGGTGAGAGGAAGGTGATAATTCGTTCCCTTTGAAGGCAGAAATTTTTATCTTTTTCCTTTATTTGGCAAGGAAAGAAAGGGAATATCGGTAACTTTTTATGTTGATTCAGTAACAGTGGAATGTGAGGGAGGCCAACAAAAGTTAACTGTTATGCTCCTAACATTTACACTGCTGATTATCTTATCCTACTTTAATTCTCCCTGCAGCTCACCTGTGGCTTTCATTACAACTTTTGTCACGTTATTTGCTTTGGTTATTGCCATTACTAAGGATCTGCCAGATGTAGAAGGTGATCGAAAGTAAGTTTCTACATGTCTGCAGCTTTTTTTCTGCTTTGGATGGGAATTATTTCTAGTTCAAAGAAAACCACCTTGATGTGGTTGGTTTCAGGGAGGGTTTTGTTTATATTTTTGTTTCACTACAAAGATATCGCTAAAGATAGGTGGAAGGCCGGAATTGTGTCATTACCACTTTTTAACTCAAATATCTTAGATAAAAGAAATTCTCTCTTCCACACATCTAGATTTAGCTGTCGAGTATATCTTGATGTATTTATTTATTTTATTGAACTCTCTAGGTTTCAAATTTCTACTTTCGCTACTAAGCTTGGCGTGAGGAACATAGCATTCCTGGGCTCTGGGCTCTTGTTGGTAAATTACATCGGTGCTGTATTGGCTGCAATTTACATGCCTCATGTGAGTCCGTCTTTGTTTGAGATTATATTCATTATTCACGCAATTGCATTGAGCATAAAATTGTATTGCTGGTGCGTTTTTTACAAATTGCTAGCACTATCAGATATTGTGTCGATCTGAGAGGTCCTGCTGACCTACTTCTCTTTTCCGAACTCTTTGTAGGCTTTCAGGAGCAGGTTGATGATACCGTTGCATGCAGTCTTGGCAGTATGTTTAGTTTTCCAGGTATACTTTTCATTGTTTAATCTCGGCTCTCTTTCTCTGGTTGAGCGGAACGGGTTTGGATCATAAATCTCTACTTGTCATAAAACCGCTTATTATGTGTTTATTTTCAGACGTGGTTACTGGAAAAAGCGAACTATACTAAGGTGAACGCCATACTATTCTGAACAGTCGAGTGCAACTGTATATGAGGTTACCTAAAGATGTTTCTTCGCGGTTTTTGCAGGAAGCAATTTCAGCATTCTACCGGTTTATATGGAATCTCTTCTACGCAGAGTACTTGCTATTCCCTTTCATCTAACCTGTTGTTAAAGTTTCATTAGCCTCGGGAAAGTATCGGTTCAATATACTTTCTCAATCAGTTGTAGCCCAAAGAGTCAATACTCACCTTCCTCAAGGAGAGTCATAGAGGTGCCAATTGAGCACAAGGTGCTTGGCACATTTAGGTGTGTTAGTTGTAAGTGGAAGAAAATTTATCTGTAATATCTCATTCAAGAGGCACAACATTATTGCTTAGTTGTTTCTCTTTCATAAAAACATTTCGAATGAGATGAATATGGTAGGCATATCAAAGTGTGTTAAAGCCCGCAGGCCGCCCCGCGGTGGGGCGGGTTAAGGGCTACAAAAATGGTGGCCCGCGAAAGAGCAGGCCTAACCCGCGGCTCGCGAACCCACCTTATTTTCTACTCCGTAATGTGTGTGTGTGTGAAAAAATTAATAATTTAATAGAATATTAGTGTAATATTATATTAATAGAAAATTTTATTACATTTTATCTTAATTTATTGGAGAACTTGGTAAAAAAAAAAGTTAGGCATTTTGAATTTGAATATTCGAGTCGAATAGAATATATTCGAATAATGTTGCCGAATCAAATACGAATAAAAATTTAGATTCAAATATTTATCAAATACGAATTCGAATAGTTCTCAAAATAGTCAAATTCGAATAGTTCTCAAAATAGTCAAATTCAAATCGAATACGAATTCGAATAGTTCTCAAAATTGTCAAATTCGAATCGAATAGTAAGATATTTGACTCGATTCGATTCATTTACATCCCTAGTTAGAATTGATAATTATACATACTTGGGGTTATATTATACATATAAAAATATATTAGGTATAAAATAGGCCAGGCCTGTAGGCCTAGAGGTCGAGGTCGGGCCTTGTTTAATTTAATAGGCATTAAAATAAAAAATCTCCAATCTGCCGATTTCGTGTATATATACACGCCGCCATTGAACTCTTAACCCATAGGCCATAACAACCACAATACCAATTTCAATCGCGCCGAAAACCTAACCCTCAACAGACTTACAAATATCTATCACAAATGGAGAATTGCAAATTACCCAGGGATGCGCTGGAGAATTGCAAATTACCCAGGGATGTGCTGATCGAGATTTTATCCCGAATATCGGTAAAGGGTTTGATGCGATTTAAATGTGTTTGTAACTTTTTTTATACTTTGATAAAAAGAGATCGTGACTTTATACATAAACACTACGAAATTAGTCGGAAAAAAAATGATGATTTTTCTGTTCTAGAGCTTGATGCTTCTTATTGCTGCCTAGATGGTAATTATTTATATAATTTGGTTTACAAAGAATCTGAGTCTGATGAGATCGGGCGCATAAAGTTAGACATAACAAATTCAAGAACAAGGTATGTCATATGTTGTGATGGCATGTTATGTTTGATTTTTGGCAGAGGCGATATGATTATCCATTATAGTGATGGTACAAACTTGATTTTTGATATTCTGATATGGAACCCATTTACTCGAGAAACTAAGAATTTACCCTCTGTTAAGGTACCTGCCATAAAAAAACCTGTTAAATATTGGATAACAAATGGGTTTGGATTCGGGTTGTCTAGAAACATGTCTTGGAAGATTGTGATGCTTTGGTATTTTCGATATCCGCATGTTGAAAGCAAGGATAGCTATGAAATTGTAATGGTTTGTAGCCAAATTGGTGATGGTTCATGGGGTTGGAGACAAATTGATGAGGCTCCGCATGTTCTTGTGGATTCCAATAAAAGTTTTTATTTAAAAGGGAGGTATTATTGGCGGTCTAGTGGGTCTAGTGGCCCGATAATTCGGCAGCGATGTTTGGTTTGGTTTGACTTTAGTGATGAAATTTTTGGGATAATCGAGTTCCCATCTCATAGCAATGTTGCTTCGGTTACCATCATGAATGACAACATCGCTTTACTTAGTTGTCGCGGTTATGGAAAGGTTGGGGATTGCATTGAGATTTGGTTAATGAATGGAAATGCCAGTAATATTTATTGGCATAAGCATGCAAGCATAGACTGCACGAGAAGTATTGACTATCACAAGTATTGGACTCTAAAAGGAAATTGGAATGAAGTTTGGAAGCCAATAGGGATTTGGAAGTTGGGAGGTCATGATCATTTGCTTGTATGTCCGGGATATGAAGGTCATAGGAGTGATAACAAAAATAAGGGGTTCATAGCGTATGTAATTTCCATTGATCTAGTAACCCAAGAATGGAAGTTTGTTTATTTAACTAGAGATGGGAGGACTATTAATATTCTTTCAAACTCAGATGGTTTTGTTCAAGTTTGCAGTGAGACGAATTCGGCTCTTGGTCCAATATGCATTTTTCCAAATGTTCCTATATATGCTCGATCATTTAGTGAGAGTTTAAAATTACTTCAATAATGTAAAATTATACAAATCTTATACTCCGTACCTTATTACGTGCACTATTGCAAGAATCTACTGTATTATATTGCTTTCTCTTTCTACAGATCTTGATATATAATAAAGTTTAATATTAACTTTCATTCTTGCATAACTTCTCTCTTCCGCAAGAGTATATCTAAAGTTTACATTAATGCCAAATTAAGACTTAAAATTTTTAATGTAATTAACTTTTTGTCCTGAAAAGTAAAAAAAAAAAAGAACTTTTTGTCCTGTAAAGTAAAAAAAAAAAAGAAGAACTTTTTGTCCATTTTTTGTTACTCCCTCCCTATATAATAATATAACTATAACGTACAATATTTTGAGTGCAATGCACAAATTTATTTCCACATTAACTACAATAAGCAGCCCCTGATGATTGAATACTAATTTGACCGTCATTTTTTCTACCAATTATAAGCCTAAATTTCTTTGGCTTTTATTAGTATAGTAGATTTCACAAATATAAAGATTGTGAAAGGAAGATGTACCACACAAAGAGCTTATATATAATTATAAGCCGCTAAAGAATTCTACACTCTTTGTGTGGACCGTTGGTGTAAACGGGGTCAGCATGCACGCCTTTTGTGCCGTACACCAAACCACAACATCCCAAAAGCATGCATACTCCATATATTTCTTACCGCCTATAAATTACGCCATTGCTGATGAATTGGGTTCAAAGCAACTGTGTACAACGAAGCCTCTAATCTCTCTCTCTCGCCCAATACCAACACTCATCAAACCTCTACTGGTAATTTTGAATTCAGATACACTTAAATTACGTATTTTTTAAACTAATTTTTTTTCTCATTCAAGCCTCTAATTATTTGTGGTCTAGTGGCACCCGGTTTACACTCTCACATGGAGGGGAGTAAGTTTGAGTCTCAGTGGAGGTATGTGTCTTTAATTTCTAGTTGTTCTTTCGCAGTATTTAAAAATTAAAAAAAAAAAAATCAATCAAAGGGTCTAAGGGTAGATTATAAATATGGCCTGCCTGTGAGGTACCTTATGAACAAATATAATTTAATTTGAGTATGAAGTTTGAAATCCCCCTTGACTTTATTTTTATTCCTATACTCATATTTTATATTTTCAATCAAAAGTGCAGACTTGGCGTTTTGTGTAGCTTGCCAATAGTAAATGGAATCTTTGAATAAAAATAATGGCACCTGAAAAGGCCATATAATAATTCATTGTGTATTATTGATAGCACATAAAATATTGTTCACAAATAATTAATTGTAACACAAATTATTCATGAAAATGTCACAACAATTTGGTAAAAATAAGTTTAATTTAATTCATTTGACCATCAAAACTTAGAGAATAAATCCAATTAAGTAATTTTTAAAAATAGAAACAATTAAATATATATTCCAACACCTCCTTATTAGTTGACCCTATCACACATATTTTAACTCTCCTGTGTGGTTTAGGGGTTAACCGGGCTTACCATGTGCACGCCGTGGAGTTGTGGCTGCGCTGGCTAGGTTTTCCTCTCATCACCTAAAATTAATTAATTATATATATATATATATATATATATATATTCAAACACATATTAGTTGAGCTTGTCACACATAATTTACCTCTCCTATTATTTTAGGACTAGTGAAGTTTACCCGTGAACATTTTGGAGTAGTGATAGCGTGGATTTCCTTATGATCCAATATAAAATAAAATAAAATATATTTTGGGGCATATAATTTAGCATGGCATCTGAGCATCTTCAGCAGCAGTTTTGAATCTTAAACTTGGAATAATTCCCCCTTGTCTAATAAATAATATCCAGCATAATATATTATGTAGTTATGACATAATTAATTTAGGATAATGAATTAATTGAGTTAATAGTATTATAATTATAGAAAATTTTAAGGAACCAATCGAATATATTATGTAGTTATGACATAATTAATTTAGGATAATGAATTAATTGAGTTAATAGTATTATAATTATAGAAAATTTTAAGGAACCAATCGATACTAATTGTACCTCGTATCATAATGTATAGATATGATAGTATCTGTAAGCACAAAGTGTTAGTATCGCCTCCACCGAGGCTCAATCTCGTGACCTCTTGTATGGGAGAGCCACTACATGCCATTTGAGCACAAAGCTAATGGCACTATTACACATACTTAGTATAATTATGTTATCATATACTATTGGCATCGGCGCAGATTGGTATGTATTCTAAATTTTTCAAATAATTATAATTTTCTTATTATTTTAATGTTATAAAACTATTTTAATTATAATAATTTTAATGGCATATACTATTTTAATTATAATAATTTTTCAAATAATTAATTATAATTTTCAAATTTTACAATAATATAAGAATGGATTAAAACTTTTAGTATACTTTTTTTTTTTGGTAAATTAAAACTTTTAGTATAATAGTGAACCTAGTTCGTGCTTTGAGAGTCCTATCAAGTTTTATACTCTTTTATAATCCTATCCTACCTAGTTTATTTAGTACAATAGTGAACCTAGTTCGTGCTTTGAGAGTCCTATCAAGTTTTATACTCTTTTATAACCCTGTCCTACCTAGTTTAATTTTTCTTACATTATTTACACTAATACCAAACAGACATCTGATCTTCTCCTGAGAAGTCAGTAAGACTAGCTTGGCAATGCTTTTTGTAACATATTTGACTATTTGTAGAGTCCTTCTAATTGTTCTTTCGTTGTATTTATAAATAAATAAATAAAGTCCAAACTGCATAACTGATCATCAGCCCTATAAATTAGGCAAAATATTCATTATGTTTATGTTAAAGAACCGAAAAAACAAACAAACAAAAACAAAAAGTTACTTAGATGTAAAAAATTTAAATTGTAGTTAAATTAAACAATAATAAAACAACATACTCACCCTGTGATAAGGTTGAGAATTATGATCTACGGGAACCACAGCTCCCGAAAACAGTATTGGCCACAATCTGTGAACACTAAAATGTTCTAAGACTTGGCCTACTATACAATTAGGCCCCTCAACCATGCAAAGTCCAGGGGCCCAATACATGGAGAGGATGAATGCGTCCCACGCATATTGTTGTGCATAAACCAGTGAAATCCACAAAAACAGGAAAATCAACAGAATGGTTGAAAGGTTTGATTCTGTTGATTTGTTGTGGTCGTGCATGCCTTCAACCATTCTGTTGATTTTCCTGTTTTTGTGCCTTTCACTGGTTTATGCACAACAATATGCGTGGGACGCATTCATCCTCTCCATTTATTGGGCTCCTGGACTTTGCATGGCCGAGGGGCCTAATTGTAGAGTAGGCCAAGTCGTAGAACATTTTAGTGTTCAGGCCAATACGGTTGTTGGGAGCTGTGGTTTCCTTAGATCATAATTCTTAGCCTTATCGCAGGGTGAGTATGTTGTTTTATTATTGTTTAATTTAACTAAGATTTAAATTTTTTACATCTAAGTAACATTTTGTTTTTGTTTGTTTTTTCTTTTTTTCTATTCATAATGAATTTAGTTTAGTAGGCATAATCACCCTAAGCTACTTAACCCGCTTAGGGCACCGTGGCGAAATTACCTACATAACAATACAAATCAATTCAAAGAATTTGGAAGCTTGATTGATCATATTTTTTGTAATCGATTTGACGGTTTCTATCTAGAACATTTTAGCTGTTTTTTATGTTTTGTACTTCATTATCGTTCCTACATACTCCATATTTTATATTTTTGATTAAAAGTGCAGACTTGGCATTTTTGTATCTTACCAAAATAGATGGAATCTTTGAATAAAAATAATGGCACTTGAAAAGGCCATAATTCATTGTGTATTATTGGTATCACATAAAATATTGTTTACAAATAATTATTTATAACACAACAAATAATGTGTATTTGACCAATATATTATTGAATTAGAGGATAACTATAACAAATAATTTTAAAAATGTTTTTTTTTCTAAAATTTATAAAAACATACACATGACCTACTCTTTATATCAAGGTACGGGCATATACTATTCTATGGTTAAAAAATTTAAAAATAAAAATAAAAATAACATATGGGCATAGAATTCAGCATGGCATCTGAGTCTTGAACTAGGAATAATTCTCCCTTGTCTGCTTTTATCTTCATTCTTGTAATCATTATTGTATTTCTACGAAAAGTTCATTTTTGTTTGTTTCCAAAACTAGATGGAATCTTCTAATAAATAATACCAACATCCTTTAAAAACCATTTTAAACTAAAAGAAAAACATAAATCCCTAACATATGTAACTAATTTAGGCTAAGGGGTTAATTGATCAAGTTAATATGGACATTTCATACGGATTATAAAGGATTAAATTTGATTTTCATAATTGAGTGTGCAGTAAGCGAAAATCTAGCATCTGTGTTTAGCTGAATTAACATGATTTACACGCTCCCAGTTCTGTTGGACCGAGGCGTGGGGCCCTTAGAACTACATATTCAACCTTTTTGGAAATAATGATATACTATTTTTGAATTGAAATGATGCATTCTTGTCTAAGTTTTAATATACCCAAATGGCCAAATAAAAATAAAAATAAAGCAACAAATTAATTTAGAAAAGAGCCTACCTAATATATGCTCTTCTAAGCTCACCATTGGTTTGTAAAGTCAACTTGTTTGGCATGTATTTATGCTATAATGATGCGACTGGTAAATATGTCACCCTTTTTTTATTCATTAATTACTAACAAATTAATTATATTTATGACACCATAAGTTAAGTGAGCTCTATGTGGAGAAGAATTTTAGGTGATTTTCACAAGTGACATTTTTCCTAGGTAAGCTCCTTTGCCTTTTGGAGCGGACGGGCCGGAATTAATCGCCAGATGGACTTGGATCATTAAATGAACTGAGAAAAATCCGTAACACCTCGTGGATTCCCAAAAAATAAAAATAAAAATATATCAAATTGTCTAAAAAAATGATGGTCGAGTGTGTGAAACATAATTCATGTATTAGAACGTCATGAGTTTAATTCTTGCCAACACTTTCTCGGTTGAGTTTGTCTCATAATTGATGAGGTCTTCTTAGTGTATACTTCCGGAGTTCCGGGTAATGATATGGCTAAACATGTCACATTATGCAATATTTAATGCAATTTTATTTTTGGAAGTCAATAGTACAGTATAAATCGGAAAAAATACAAAACAAAGCTACCGATCCCAATAAACAATCCTTCATGGCAAAAAAACACTTGGTTTATTCTCGAATAAAACTCTCTCAATTTCAAGACCAGCAAAGACTTAATCCAACAAGCAAACCCCAATTGTGCTCCAAGGACATTCTAGCGAGGAAGTCACTAGCCATGTTTTACTCATAATAGACATGCTTAAGTTTAAACATTGTCCTAATTAGTTTCTATGTCTTCTGACCATTAAATTCAAATCTAAAACAAAAACAAACAAAAACAAGAGATTAATATATTGACACTTGCAATAATTGATATTAAAATAAACTAAAATTTTAATGAAAAATAGGCAAGTGGAGAAGGTAAATAGGACATCAATTTTGTTTTTTAAACTTTTAAATTTTTGGCTTTAAAAAAAGAAGATTTCGTAGACGACATAATAGAGTGGTTGAGGCTCTGAAAAGCAGTATTCTTTTTTGCTATGTCATTATCATTTATTTCATCTCTAATATTTTAATTATCTAATTTTTTAAACTCTAAAATTGTAATTTTAATAAATTAATTAATTTTTTTTAACTCTTGCTAGTTGGATTATTTAGAAGGTTTCTATATTGCTTCCACGTGGCATGTTTTTATTCCACTTTGACCAAATTGTGAAGATAAAGACATGCATACCTAGTAAACATACAACAATGTTACAACAAAAGAACCAATTCTACAACTTTTTGGGTTGTTTTCACAAAGTTTACCATATTACACAGTCAAATATTTTCTTCTTCTTGTTACTATATTGTTTTAACTTATCGTAAAGAAACCTTTTTTATAACGGTATCAACGAAGGGTTAAGACAACAAAGAAGTTTGAAGTATACTAGGTTGATTTTGATGAAGTCAACAAGTTGTAGAAACAAGCAATTGAATGAAATGAAACTCTAGTTGAGAGTTGATTTAAAGCATCAAGTTTCAAGTTTGAATCTTATAAGAGTTATACGTTGCTTTAATTTTTATGATTGGAGCTAGTTGGTTAGCTACGCGACATCTGGTACATGTACTTTAACTTTTTACTTCTTACTGATGTGATATACTGTAATTGATTAAAAAATGTGTGAGTCACAGTATTGAATTTCTTTTTTTTTTTCTTCGAGTAATAAATCTCAGAAATATGGTGAAGAATCAACTCTTATAACACACTCATTATTATTTAACAATAAAAAAAAAATGACACCTTAATATAATCATACCCCCTACCTGTACCTCTAGAGCTTTTGATGGAGGAGCAAATCATAAGATGTATCTCAACAGTTTCAAATTTTTCAGGAGTGTAATACGTTAATGTTGACAATGAGACAAATGCATATTACTCTCATCAGTAAGATCCAAGCGTGCAAATTATAATATTACCCATACAAGAAATTAACCTTACTTTGAATTGATTGACTAATCGAATTATGACCCGGACATGCTTAACATTTTTCTTTTTACACTAGGGAAACACTAAGCATATTGTGTAGAAAGAAAAGCAGGAAAAAATCTTTGGACTTTAACAATTTAGACAATATAGTCACACCAACCATGATTAAATTTTGAAAGGGAATGGGTCATGCTCTAATAAGAATGTCCTTTTCAAGGTTTAAAAAAAAAAAGGTTTCCTCTAACACAAACAATCACCAGAAAACAACACAAAATTCAAAAGCAACAAAACTTTTGAGTCTTGAGAATTCAGACCTTCAAACATATATATATATATATACATGGTGGGATAGCTGTCCACAACATCATAAACAAAGACTTATAGAGACAACCTCAAACCCCTCAAAACCACCCCATATTCCCTCCCAAAAATGGAAATCCATTTCCAGCAGAAACAAGTCATCCCTGTGAACAAACTGCCCAAATTCAAAGGCAGAACCCGAAACAACAACAACTCCAAGTTTGTTGGGGTGAGGCAAAGGCCCTCGGGGCGATGGGTAGCGGAGATCAAAGACACGACACAGAAGATACGGATGTGGCTCGGGACCTACGAGACTGCAGAGGAAGCCGCCTGTGCTTATGACCAGGCGGCCTGCCTTCTCCGAGGCTCAAACACTCGAACCAACTTCGTCACTTGCCTCCCACCCGACTCTGCCCTCGCCTCGCGCATCAGAAAAATATTCAACACCAAGAAGAAGAATAATGCAAAGCGGTCTGATGATGTGGGATCGTATCACCCGAGCCCTCAACACAACAATTCATCATCTCCCTCTAATAGTACTAGTGCCATTCCTAGTACCAATTTCAAGATTCCAAATTTTTCTGATCAGGAAATTCAAGAAAGTGGGAAATTGTTTGAGAATACTTATAAGCCTGATCTGAGCACCTGTTCTGAAGAACAGGAACTCAGTTCTTCATCATCTTCATCTTCATCTTCTTCATCTTCTTCAGAACCAAAGCCAATTGTGTCATGGAATTTCCAGCAAGGGCTTGAATTTGCACAAGAATTGGTGGATTTCAACAAGACAGCAGAAATGGGATTCTCAGAATTTGAGAGGATGAAAGTTGAAAGATCAATTTCAGCATCTTTGTATGCAGTTCATGGGGTGCAGGAATATATGCAAGCAGTCAATGATCCTGCACATGAAGCTCTCTGGGATCTTCCCCCTCTCTGTTCTTTGTTGTACTAAAGATTAAGGCTGTGAATTTTGTATTATTATTTCCTCCAACTATATATATATATATATGTTATCAAGATTCAAGATTTATAATTAACTCTTTTTCTACACCACATTTCCACTTTGGGTTTCTTTGTTGCTTCAATTCAAATCCTAAGTTTCATCACTGATTGCTTCAAAATTTTGGGATTTTTGTGGGGCTTCCATCACTGATTTCTGGGTAGTTGAAGAAATCCACATCTGAACGATGTGACTTTGAACTTTTAAAGCCTATTTTAATTTTATTAAGTAGAGTATTATTAGGGATGGATGATAGCACCTACTAATAATGGTTTATTCAATGGTAGTTAGATGAATAGTGGAATACATTGCATAAATAATTCAAGCTTAAAATGGTAGGATCCCAATACTAGACTTAGCCTTGCTATGAGGCAGGTCAGCACTGGGCCCATATTATCCCTTCTAGTGGGACATGCCACGCAGCCCAATGGAATAGCGGCCCTCCCCACTTAGCCCACCTCTCTCTCTCTCTCTATATATATATATATAAGACTTTTTTGAAGCCTTAAGCGGGCCTTCATCCTCTGGTTGTTATACAGTGGACCATGATCTATAATGCAATGTTGACTGCGATTGTCAAATGAAACTGTAGTAAAATTTAAATGAAACTAGTGTGTGTACAAAATGAAAATGAGAAAATCGGAGAGCTCATTCAACAACGTATATTGTCAAATGAAACTATAGTATAATTAAAATGATATTAAGTGTTGACTTAACCTATATTTATCCCTATATTTGTTATACACTTATTTGTTCTTTTAATCTCACGTATTACTAAGCATTTGAGGCATTTTTTTTGGTGGCTCATGCCATCGGCAAACCAGTCACACTCTTCCTGCCTTTAACCTAACCCTCAAATCAGCCCTATAAATATGGAACCTTTCCACCATTAACAATCATTCTGTTTTTGTCTGTCAATCCTTTCAAAGGGTTGTGGTTCCACTAGATTATAATCCTCAACCTTTATGGCAGGTAAGTTGTTTTATTATTGTTTAGATAATTTGATTGCTTTTGGATATCACATTTTGTTTGCTTTTAGATAACATTTGAGTAAGTTTTTGGTTGCTCACACCATGGCACACTCTTCCTACTTTCATCCAAACTCTCTCAATCAACTTATAAATATGAAATTAAACCTTTCAACCATTAATTATAACAAGTAAAACTTTAACTATGAAGAGTATTCTGTTGATTTCTCTGTGCCTCTTTAATTTTCATAGTGTTATGCATATTCATAGGATAATGCACTTGTATTATCCCTATACTGGCCACCTAGTTTATGCTGGCTCAAGGAGATATTATATACGGTCCAAGGAACTATGAACCGAGCATAAACTATGTATATATACAATTATCTCTTTGGACCGAGCATAAACCAGGTGGTCAGTAGAGAGACAATACAAGTGCGTCCCATGAATATGCACAACATTGTGGAAAGAAGCACAGAGAAATCAACAAAATACTCTTCATAGTTAAAGTTTTACTTGTTATAATTAATGGTTGAAAGGTTTAATTTCATATTTATAAGTTGATTGGGAGAGTTTGGATGAAAGTAGGAAGAGTGAGCAACGTAACCAAAAACTTACTCAAATGTTATCTAGCTAAAAGCAATCAAATGTGATATCCAAAAGCAATCAAATTATCTAATATTACCAACAACAACAGGTAGCATCTATTTAAAAGCAATAAATATAGTCTGAATTTTATTTTTCCCTATCAATCTGTACTGTATTTCCGGGGGTGAGGTTCCCTATGATTATAATTCTTCAGATTATATATGGGTAAGTATGTTGTTTTATATTGTTTAATTAACTAAGATTTAAAATTTTTACATCTAATTAGCTTTTTGTTTTTGTTTGTTTGTTTGTTTACATAATGAATCTAGTTTACTGAGCTTTATAACACGATATAACACCTCCTCCAAGTCCAATCAAAACACCTAATCCTGGACTATTGTGCTATCTTCTTCCTTTTGCTTTTTTATAAAAATAATACTCCCCTCTTATTAAAAGCAAATTCCCACAAGCAATCTACACTCTCCTTTTTTGTTTTTTAATACCGTTTTAATATCTACAATTCATGAGATAAGATTATCAAACCTTTGATAAGATAAATTAAATATTTTTTTACCTCCTTCAAATATATTTTTGGCTTTGACCCAAACTATCATGTAATCTACCAAAAACATTCTATTGTAATAATTTTATAATATATTTTATATTTTAACTTTATTATGAATGTTTATATTTTGTCAGCGACATTTCTAACGTAATTTATATTTTACCCCCACTCGACTTTGTACTTGCCACCAAGTGAGCTTAATGGGCATTATTGTACTTGCTAGACTTAGCCTTGCTATGAGGAAGGTGAGCACTGGGCCCATATTATCTCTTCTAGTGGGAAATGTAACGCAGCCCAATGAGAATTGTTTGAATTTAGCGGCCCTCCCCACTTAGCCCACCTCTATATACTCTCTTTAAGAAATTATAATATTTTTGAAAATAATTTCGCTTATTTTTTTACTTGATTTTTCATCCATTAAATATTACAAATTAATGGTTTAGATTTGTCCAAAAAAAAGTGGTTCTCATATGCTTAGGATTATATTTATATAAGTTAAATATAAACCCCATACTCATTATTTATAATTTAAGAGTAACTGATTATAGTGGAAAGACATCAGGGTAGAAATAATTATTTTTCATCAAAATCTGAACTTATTTGAGATCATTATTTATTGTACACTCCTAAGAATTTATAAATTGTCCTTCATGTTAATTGTCTTGCACTGAAAAAATAAAAAAATAAAATTGAGGCATTTTTTGGTGGCTCACGCCAATTAACAGCAAACCAGGCACACTCTTCTTGCCTTTATCCTAATTCCTAACTCCCCAAATCATTAGCCCTATAAATATGGAATCTTTCAACCATTAACGTAAAACTCAACCATGAAAACAACAATCATTTATAGGCCCCTGGTCCGTGCATGGTTGAGGGAGGTAATTGTATAGTAGGCTAAGTACGAGAGCATTTCAGTATTCATGGCTTATGGCCAATACGGTTGTCGGGAGCTATGGTTCTTTAGAGCATAATACTCAACCTTATCGCGTGGTGAGTATATTGTTTTTATTGTTTAATTTAGCTAGGATTTAAATTTTTTACATCTAGTTAACTTTTTGTTTTTGTTTGTTGTTTTTTTTTCTTTTAACATAAACATAAAGAATTTAGTTTAGTAGGCATAATAATCACCCTAAGCTACTTAATCACCTTAAATGTTGATGCACTACAGTGTCGACAACGCTATGGTATTCACATTCTTACGGAAGTTCGTATTTGCTTTAATGCAGACGTGACACCAATGATAAATTGTAACCCATCTGTTGGTGGAAGATGTCCCAATTGAAACATTTATTTTTCTCCTTTTTTAACCCGCAATTCAAGACTTAATAAAATACATCCGATCAATACAAGTCTTGAATTGCCGGTTAAAAAGGAGGGAAATAAATGTTTTGATCCGAACATCTTCCACCAACAGCTCAGTTACAATTTATCATAGTTGTACCGTCAGCATTGAAGCAAATGCGGATTTCTGTTAGAAAGTGAATACCATAGCGTTGTCAAAGTCGCGCATCAACATTTATGGTGATTAAGTAGCTTAGGGTGATTATCCCTACTAAACTAAATTCATTATGTTTATGTTAAAAAACAAACAAACAAACAAAAACAAAAAGTTAATTAGATGTAAAAAATTTAAATATTAGTTAAATTAAACAATAATAAAACAATATACTCACAATTTGATAAGGTTCAGAATTATGATCTACGGGAACCACAGCTCCGGATAGCAATATTGGCCATAAGCCATGAATGTTGTTCTTGTACCTGGCCTACTCTACAATTACCTCCCTCAACCATGCAAGACCAAGGGTCCAATAAATGGATAGCACAAAAGCGTCCCACTATTGAATTTATTCTTTTATTTATTTGATTTATTAATTCGAACACCCAGATTAATTAAATCCATTGAAAGTGGAAAGATAAATTTCTGCATCTTTGTATGCAGTGCATGGGTGCAGGAATATATGCAAGCAGTCAATGATCTGCACATGAAGCTCTCTGGGATCTTCCCCTCTGTGTTCTTAGCTTTGTTGTACTAAAGATTAAGGTTGTGAATTTTGTATTATTATTTCCTCCAACTATATATATAATTAACTCTTTTTCTACACCTCATTTCCACTTTGGGTTTCTTAGTTGCTTCAATTCAAATCCTAAGACTAAAACCTTGTACATAATATGAGTATACTACTTCCCGCAAAAACATATCTTCCCAACAAAAGTAAAAACCCAAATTCAATGTTTGTTGCCATCATGATGATGTAGTTGGACACTAGGTATGTTGTTTTACACGTATATTTTGTGAAATACCAAAATTTTGGTAAAAGTGTTGGGAGATGACAAAACTGCCACGATATTACACCTCCACCAAGTCCAATCAAAACACCTAATCCCTGGACTATTGTGCTATCTTCTTCCTTTTGCTTTTTTATAAAAATAATAATCCCCTTTTATTAAAAGCAAATTCCCACAAGCAATCTACACTCTTTAAAAAATACACACTTATTTCTTGTTTAAACTACTCAAATCATATTTACACTCTTCAAAAAATACACACACACTTGAAGGAAATTTATAGTGTAGAAGCTTATAGGAGAATGATCGTAGAATCTAATTCTTTACTACAACAGTCTTGTTACATACTCAAAATGTACCAAAAGTAATATTTTTATATAAATTTAATGAAGAATAAAGAAACTTCTGGTACCCCAATCAAAGGGGGTGTTTTTATGACTTTCTCTACTGTGGGGACCACTTCGGACCACCCCCCACTTGTCATGTTTCTGAAGGATAACCTCTAAACTCAGCTACGTGTCAAAATACTCCAAGCAAGTCTCACTCTCCCAAGCTCCAAAACCATGGAGGCACAGTGAAAAGCCTCCGTTTTTGGATCCAATAATTCAAGAAAACCCTAGATTCACATACCCAAATCTTCAATTCCATCATTACTTGATGAAAAAATGGATCTTGAAGAGTGGGAAGTGCTGCCGGAGGATGGGTTTCTGCAAATCCACGATGACGGCGCCGGGAAGAAGATATTTTCCAGGAAATACGGCGCCGCTCCGACCAGTCATGTCTTCAAGATGAACTACTTCGTCTGCCCCCCGCCGGAAAATCCGGCCAATCAATTCGTCGAAACTACAACCCAATTGGTCCCCCTCCCTCTCCCGTCAGTTCAGTTCATCGGTGATCATCATCAAATGGATATGGCGGCAACGGAGGCTGAGCCGGATCGGGTGTCGCAGGTTTTCTTCAAGAAAATTAAGGAAACTGAATTCCCATACGACATGAAACTAGACTCCCCAAAGTCCAACAACGGCGGCGGAGAAGTATACAAAGCTGATCAGGCCATGGAGGGCAAGAATTTCTTATCATCACCAAGATCAGCGGTTGAAGATGATGATGATGACAGTAGTGATCATGAAAATGGTGGCCTGAATCTATTGAACTGGAGCATGACCGGAGTTGGAGCTATTCTTTCTTTTGGAGTGGCCGCCGTTGTCTCTACAGTATGCATCCTCATCGCCGGAAACCGGCAGAAGCACCGGAAAAATCACAAACTCCGGTTTCAAATCTATACTGATGACAAGGTCAGCAATTCCGCAAATTTATCACCCTTTCATATCAACAAAATCATTACTTCAATTGATCTAACACTCTAAATTTATAAATTTCTATGTTATGTCAGAGGATCAAGCAAATGGTGCACCATGCAACAAGGTTGAATGAAGCAATTTCAGGGGTTCCCATCACCGGAGCTCACATCACAATTGGAGGTTATTATGATGCACTTTAAAATCAAATTGGATCTCCACTATTTTTAAAACTAAGTAAATAAATTCTAGAATTTCCATATCTTACCAGGAGATAACAAAAATGATTATGTATTTCTACAATGCTCCTTCTGTATTGCTACCAAAATATTTATGCTTGATGATGTTGTGTTTGTTTACTTATGGAATATGATATGCATAGATACTTTCCTTCATACACCAGTACACTACAAAGTGCAAACAAGTATTACATTAAAACATACATTATCATGTACTCTTTACATGAGGAATCACTTGAGACACTTTTACACTACAAACAAGAGCTACATTAATACATTGTCTGTGTATCCTGTCTATGAGAATCTCCAAGATTCTAGCATCTAATTGAGGAATCCATAAAACTGATAAAACCATTTACATCAGCAGACCAGACAGATTCTGGCAACTTGTTTAACATATACAATACATTAACAAATATAGAACTAGACAATTTATGAGGAATCTCTTGAGACACTTGTATGCTCCTCTTCAAGTACATTAAACCAGACACTTGTATACATTTATCCTTTTGTTTATAATTCTGCACCATCAAGTTTTACAGTTGTCTTCAAGTACACATACATTATTAGTAATTAACAATGGGTTTTAACAATTTTTAATATTGCAGTAAAGGGTAAGCTGTTAAGGAGGTCCTGTCATGGTGCCCAAAACAATATATTTTAAACAAGTCAGTTGGACAATAATCCTGTTCTTATTAGAATTAGATTGAGTAAATGACAGCAGCTAATGCAAACCTAATGACATACAAACCAGATATTTTATTAGAGTTGATGCTTGATAGGGACAGAGAGGCTGGCAAAACAACACAGCACACAACATTAATGATATTTTATTCCATTATAAAATCCGTGACCCACCAGAACAATGATAGATTGATTTAGACAACTTTATACATACAGCAAAATCACATTCTGGGCCAATGTTTTTTTCTGGACTGGGCAATAAAGGACATAAAATTTCATCATAGACAAGAAAGTCCAATGCAATAGAAATCACAAAATGAGAAAGACCAATGGGCTGTAAACAATATAATAGCAACACTGTTCAATAAACTAAAACATATTCAAATTCATAAATGTATCAGATATTGACAAAAGCAAGGCCGATGGCAATATGAGCCCGCTTGGTCAGACAATCGAGTTTGATGTTGCTGGTCTCAGGAAGTATCTTCTCATCGCTGTAAATCTCGAGACACCGCTAGTCCAGCATTCAAAGAATCTAAAATAATTGAAAATTGCTGTTGGAAGGCATCAGTTTTAAAAAGCTCGAATTTTGAAGCCTCGTCTATACATCAGCTCAAATAATGTACAAATCATCATCTGCCTTCCAAACACAACTATATAATCTCGAGTATCAGATTTCAGATTTTTTTGATTATGCATTTAACTAAAAACTGTTCGAAGTTAACTGTAAGCGAAAAACGCAATAGAAATGCAAGAGTTCTCCACCTCGTTATAATTCAGGAAACTGAGTCGAACGTAAGTTAGAACTCAATTTCTCTACTTGCTATATGCCCCTGTCTGGACCCAACGGCGATGAGCTTTATCAGCTTCCCAGTTAGGTTATTCGAGAGCAAATATAAATCTAACACTCCCAGAGCCATAACACAATAATTTGAACACGAAACTACACAAACAAAAATAGAAACCTAACCAAAATCGAAGCATTTTCATAAATGTTCGAAGCTAAATAGGAAAGGAACGGAAATGAATCGTTCCTCACCCTCAAACCGATTCGAGAGAGCTTTGAACAAAAGCTCACTCGATCTACGCCTCGGCGAGGACCGAAACGGCGTTTGCCAGTAGCTTCTCCTCCGGTTCGATCACAACAGAGGCAAAACTGTTGAGCTATGAACAATCAAGAGAATATCGATACAGGCAAACACAACAAATGTATAAGAGACAGAAAGGATATCCAAGGCTGCTTGGAGAACAATTGACGGCGAAGAACAAAGGTCCACTCAAAATGCCTCGATCTCAAGACCCGAATAGTGAAATTCGGGTCCTAAGGGTTTCGCTATATGCCTCCTAACTAAGCCAGATATGAAACATCGAGAATAAATTCATCCATATGGCTACTCAAAGAGGCAAAAATGAACATTGACAGAGAATGATACAAAGCGGATCTGCTACTGGTTATGGAAGAAGCTAGGGTTTTGAGGATGATGATGGAGATGGGTGGCTCTTCGCGAAGGATTTATGGTTGATTCTGTTAAGCGTGTAATTACTGAAATGCCACCGAAGAAACCCTTCTTTCAAGATGGCGCATTGGGCCATTGGGCCGGTCTGCTCTCGGATTGATCTCACTTGGCCCATTAGTCATGGTTTAAGTCCTTTTTTTTTTGAAAACCATGGTTTAAGTCCTAGTTATACTACAAATTCATTTGACAATATTACATATCTATATAAGTTATACTATTCAGTTTCATTTTAAACATGTAGTAGGTTCATTATAGCAACACTAAAATATAATTTTATTATTATACTATAAGTTCATTGGACAATATACATATCTGTAACATGATACGTCATAGACTTGCAATAACAACAACCGTTTCTTTTAATAAAAAATAAAAAGAAACGATGATGTATTGAAACATGGTTCACACTGTTACGTGATCATCGTCCCCATATAATGATTGTAGAATTGGGGGTTATCTTCATGGCTTGAACATTTACAAGAAATGTGAGTACAACTTTATGATTTAGTCGTTCCTTTGTTTTTTTTATCCCGTGTAGCAAAACATCCCGTAAAAAGGTAAATTTACAAAAACATCCAGTAAAAAGGTAAATCAAACTATGTAAGGTGAATAGATCGCTCGGGTTGGAAGTTAAACTATTGTCAAAGCGTTTCAATTGTGTTTTTTAGTTGTTGTACTTGAATTCAAAAATATATATATATATTAAATTATGAACGTTACATTGTGTGCAATAAGGTGAATAGATCGAGTTGGAAGTTAAATTATTGTCAAAGCGTTTCAATTGTGTTTTTTAGTTGTTGTACTCGAATTCAAAAACATATATATTTAATTATGTACGTTACATTGTGTGCAATAATGTAACGCATTTGTATTGGGAATGTCAATTCGTATGAGGCGCCCACACGGAAAAAATGCACTGTTCAGAAGGGCAACCACATGTTGCGGCGTGGGACGTATTTGTCTTGATTTGGTCAAGTTAACTTCAATTCTGATATTGACAAAAAGCAAACGACAATACACAATAAACTCCATAGATATTTCAAACTTTTTTTTAGAGCTACACAATTGACTATGAACGATCTTAATTTAAGTCAAATCGACAATAAACATTCTTAATTGAGACCCCAAATACACATATTCTGCAGTTTTCATCGTCACTCCAAAGGAAGGTATGGCCAATTGGAGAGCATTATAGAGAAGGTGCGATGTAACACAGAATAATTGAAGGTTCTTATATGTTTATGGTCGGAAAGATTAATTTAGTTGAGTTTCGAGCAATTTGAATGGAATTTGCAAGCAGAGAGCGAAATTATCACAAGAATAACGGATTACATACATATCACAAAAATTTGAGTATCACCAACATGAATATGTTCAAACGTACAATCATAATAATATCAAAGAATTAAAACAGGATGAAGAAGAAGAAGAAAAAAACAAAAAAAAAAAAGAAGGAGAAAATACAGAATCAGAAATGAATCGAATCTCATCTCCTTTCTAAATAAAAGCAAATGAAATTGACCTAAACATGATGCACGAGTCATGACGCACCACAGGCTAGTCAGATTGGGAACTAGAATCAGAAATGAATCGAATCTCATCTCCTTTCTCGTCTCCCATCTCGCAAACCGGGACGAGTTTAGAAGAGAAATCCGAATGCGAGAGCGGCGAAGGAGGCAACGGCGGCGGGGACGAAGGCGGCGGCGTCGGAGGCCGGGCCGGGAGCGGGAGCAGGGGAATCGGCGGCCGAGGCGGTTTGGACGGCGGATAGCGCCACCAGAGCCACCAGGAGAGCGGCGAAGAGGACGACGTTCATCTTCCTAGCCTCCATTTCTGAATCGCGAGCGAAATGCGGAATTCTGAGAGGGATTTCTCGGAGGCTTAGAAGAGAGAGAAAGGGAAGCAAATTGAAAATGGTGGTGCCGGAGGAGCGGTGCGTTTGGTTATATATCAAAAAATGGGCTGAGGAGAAGAAACGCAGAGAGCTGCCCGAAGTGACCGTTACGCCAGCCACGTGCACGCTTTTGCTTTACCGTTAGTTTCGGCTTGCCTGCCCGGACTGCCCGCCTTTTGACAGGCTGTAGGGTTTTTTGCCTTTGTGTTGTGGGTATGTCATCCAGCTGTTGCCAACGGTTGTGTGTTTCTGTTGCGGGCTCCACTCCAATTTATTTATTTATTTTCAAAAACTTTTTATCACAAAAATAAAAAATTTTCTCGTTCCAAAGTCGATGATTAAATTTCGATAACTCAGTGGTCTATTATATAGAACGACAAGTGTCCAGTGCTCACCATATTAGTGTAACTCTTACACTATTATCGGTAAAATTCAATTATATATCTTTGTGACTTTATCTATAATCTATCACTCAATAACCAACTGTTTGTGTGGTTTTTTTTTTTTTAAAATGTTTTCTTCTCCAACAATTGCTTAGTGAGTGGGGGACCTGAAGAAAACAAAATGATGATACAAATTGTGGTGCTTTATTTTTTCTTTTGCTGTGGGACAATCATGCCCCTCCATTCAAGCATGTTCTGAGGACTTTGTTGCTTCAAACTTGATTATGGGAGGGTGAAATTGACTTTTCAGGAATGGACTGGACTAAGATATTTTAGTTGGCAATTTTTTTTCTTTTCCTTTTTCAGAATGAATTTGATTTAGTGTTCATTTCGTAAAATTACATTTCTTATTATTATTGTTTTTTATAATTAAGAAGGAAAACCTCGAGCAGGACCGATTAATTATGAAAGTTAGGCACATACCTAAGCCATTTCATGCCTAAACAATTTGCAAAGAGATGGTGGTCCATTGCACATTTATTATATTACTAGTATTATAGAAAAATGATAAGTTAGCAAAATAACCCTTGATTAGTGTTGCAAAAATCTCGTCTAGACACCGGTCAGCCGCCTAACGTATTACCATAATCGGAGATCTAGGTGGTCAATTAGGCTGCCAAAGCGCTGACCGCCTAGACTTTCTAGGTATCGACTAGACCGTTTAGTCGACATTCTTAGCACTGACTAGGCGTCTAATATGTAGAGAAAAACTCATCAACCAATTCCCATCAATGTCTCAAAGCAAATCGCGATTTCTTTGTGGTCTAGCGACACCTGGTTGCACCCCCATATGAAAGGGTAGGTTCGAGCCTCAGTCGAGGCATTGTAACAGAGTTAGTAGTACTCAAAAGAAAATTTAAAAATACATTTATTAATACTTATTTTCTCCAAGGCTTTTTTATTTGCAATTCTAAACTAAAACACCACTTGGATCTTCACTTAGAAGGTTTCAAATCAGCCTATAAAAATTGGGGCCATTACCAATGGCAGTGGGCTTATAGTTTAAATGGACTGGGCCATAAAGTTTTGGATTTGAATGGGCTAAATCCGATCCCGCCCGCCCCATTTAAATGCCCAACCCGTACCATATGGGCCGGGTTCGGGCAATGTCCTTTGTTATACGCAAGGGGCATCAGCAAACCGATCAAAAGCAATCCGACGGCTGTGATGCATCCTCCTGGGAGAACGTGAAAATACAGATATATAACTGCAGATAGCAAAGAGATGAGATGAAAAGAGCAAACAAGGCAGAGAAGAAGCAGAGAAACAGAACACACACACCCCCACCTTCAAAATCTTCAATTTCATAGATAATCGGAGGTTTCCTTCATAATCCAGAATCTGGGTTTCCTGTCATTTGAGGATAATTTCAACATTTCTGGGAGAAATCCGTATTTTTTTTTAAATTTTGTTTGGGTTTCAGGATTATATGAATTGAGGTATACTTCTTCTTCAATCTTCACCTTTCTTTTTATGTTTTGAATTTTGGGTTTTGGGGATTACTCTGTTTTCGATGCGTATCATATCGCCCAAAGATGGAGTCTTTTGGGAGTTTTGGGCTGTGATTTTTACTTGAATTGTGTTCTATAAAGTTACCCGGAGCTGAAATCTATGTGGGAATCATGGGTTCTTGTTTGTTTGATGGATTTTTCTGAGGTTTGCGAGAAATGTTGTTAAAAATCGGATCTTTTTGAGCAGGGATGGAGAAGGAAGGCAAGAACCTGAGAGCGTCGGAAACGGAGTTTTTCTTACAGTGGGGGAGCAGAAAGAGACTCCGATGTGTGAGAGTTAGAGGCCCTGACCCTTCTTCTTCAGACGCCACTAGGCTTCGCCGGAAAATCTCGTCACGCTTCCTCGCCGTCTCCGCCAAAGACGCCGCTTTTCTCCCGCCACGCCACACCAGGTTCGTAGAATTTCCTTTTGTTGGGAAAAATCTGAACTGGGAAGGGATTTTAATTTTGGGATTTTGGTGAATTTTGGTTGGGGACAGGAATTCTGAGACGGCGGCGTTGAGATCGGAGAACCGGAGGAGTGCGTCGAGGTCGCCGGAGAAGGAGGAGCGGTGTTATCCGACGAGAGGGTCCGCGGAGGAAAATGGGAAAGTTGCGGCGGACGCCGGCGGGGGAAATCACGCCGGAGATGATAGCAATAGAGGAGGAGGGGTGGTTTGGCCGAAGCTGTATATAACTTTGTCAAGCAAGGAAAAGGAAGAGGATTTCATGGCCATGAAAGGGTGTAAGCTTCCTCAAAGACCTAAGAAGAGGGCTAAAATCATCCAAAGAACTTTGCTTGTAAGCATCTTTTCTTCTTCTTATTTTCCCTTTTTTTCTGATGAATTTTGTTAAGATCTGTGATGGGGTTGGTGGGAGTTGACTGACTAATTTTTTGTATTTATCGCCGGCGCCGGCGACGGCGACGGAGCAGTTGGTGAGTCCGGGAGCATGGTTAACGGACATGTCTTTAGAGAGGTATGAAGTCAGAGAGAAGAAGAGTACTAAGAAGGTATGCCCAATTCCCAATTTCAACTCTTCACTCTCTCAATGCCTTTCTCTCTCCTACATCTTTACTTTCTCCGATCATATGGCCGGCCGGCCGCCGGCCGACTTAGTGTTTCGCCGGCGTAAAATACCCCAAAACTCTTTTCACACTTTGGAGGGAAGACATCAAGAAAAAGGGTATCTTTTTCATTGTCTGCCAAAAGATATGTGTTTGGTTGGGTCATTTTTTAAAATTATTTTTTCACTTCTAAATTTTCCACCTTCCCTTTGTTTTTTGTTTTAAATTTTAATTATGAAAAATTGTATTTACAAATTGACTCTTAAATTGTTTGGTTGGGTCATTTTTTAAAAATTGTATTTAAAATTATTAAAATCTTAGAGATCATTTTTAACTCTTAAATTATTTACAAATTGACAATTTTAGTTCTTTAAAGACTATTTCTGTCACTAATTAAGTGTGTACTACACTACTACATTTATAATTGGAGTACAGAATTGTAATTTTTCTCTTAATTAAAATTAATTATTTATTTGGAATCTATTTTGATTTGGGTTGTGTGTCAGTGCTGAATTTATTGGGGGGTGTTTGAATGGTGCAGAGAGCCAGAGGATTAAAGGCAATGGGCAGCGTGGAAAGTGATTCAGAATGAAAGGACTAACGGCGTCAGGATTTTCCCCCAACTTTGTCTGTTTTATTTTTATTTTTTCGTTACGGAAATGATTGAATTAGGGGGTAGTTAAAGGGGTGGTAGCAGAATTGGTTCACTTGTAAATTTGTTCCGATTATGTCCGTCAGTCAAACCCAAACTGTAATTTCATTTTGTATTGCGCAGCAAATTCATATTAATTTCGTGCAATTTTTCTTCTGTAAGGTGTTCCAGTGGGGCCAATAAAAGAGGCCATATATTGATGGTTTATATTGACTAGTAGGATCGGCATGGAGTGCAATTTTAATGGCATGATTTTTTTTTTGGGGGGGGGGGGAGGGGGGGGATGCTCACTATCCACTTGCTGTCTGAGATGTAGAGAAAAGATAAATGCAAATCTTGATTGGAATTCGACTATAGATTTGTCTAGGATCAACTTGCTAGGATATTACCCAGTCTTGTAATTCATAAAGAAACATTTACGATCGACACTATGTCAATTTGCATCAAGTATCACCTAAAAGAATTCATATTTAGTTGATGATTTGCATCAAGTATCACCTAAAAGAATTCATATTTAGTTAATTTGCATCAAGTACCACCTAAAAAATTTCATATTTAGTTATACTAAATACGGTAAAGACATTGAATGATTTTATGATTTAATGATATGAAGTGAGTCTTTCAAATGGGTGGTAATAGGTTTGAGTTCCAGTAGAAACGGTATTAACTCTTTGTGCTTTAGTCGTTTGAGAAACCACCCATATGTAAAGATACTTAACACAACGGTACTCAATACAGTTCAAATAGCTTTTTTGTTTGTACCTGATTAAATTGGTAGTAATCATCATAAACAAGGAAAGAAGTTGTTTATCTTTCCACCATAACCTAAAATAGAAACCTCACGCCTTGACCCTTTGCGCAGGCTGGGCTGCAAGTGCATGACCGTCACCTGGCTACCATTCAACAAGTGTATATTTTCGGCTCTAAAGCCCACTAGGCAGAGTAATACAACACGCAACAACTTGGAGAAGCAACAATGGGAACCCAATAGTTCAAACCTGCGCCCACCAAACAAGAATAAAGTAGGAGAAATAGTCTACTACTACCTCGCAAACAGTGTCAACAAGTTGCTTAGCTGTACATACTGCTGTCTATGGAGGCTAAATATATAGCATCTTTTTCATGTGTAAAATCTTGTGACTGCACAGTACTTTCAGTGAGAAAAGTGTACCTAATTGATAATAAATCAGTTATGTGTCTTCGCAGCCTGAAGCATTTGAATTATGAGCGTCTTTACATCCCTGCAAAGATTTATTAATGGAAAGTTGATTAGTGTAACAAGAAGTAAGTGGCCAAGAGATGAACAAGCAATTTTGATGCGTCCCAATCTGGATTTAATATATAAGGTTTGGGTCAAACTTACACTCATGAGCTAGCTTTTGTGGTGTAGTTAAGGTTTAGGTTCATACCAACTTTTCAATGTTTTAAGAATGCCTAATGTGAACAGAAATTTATCTGCTTTAACGAGAGAATTCATCAACTATCTCACAAGTTTCAAGCATTTTGTAACTAAGAAGACAAAAGTAAACAATTACAAAAGGGAGAACCACTGTGAAGATCATATTTTATGATGAATGAATGGAATAAAAGTTTTATCTTACTTTCTTTCTACAGCCCGTCTAGGAAAAGGGACTCGGAGCTTGAAAGTGCTTCCTTGGTACCCAGCCTGAAGAAAAGAAAAGGGTCAAAATCAATAAATATCGGTTTGAGGGGAAGGAAAAGAAAAAGGATCGTGAAGCTTAGTATGGTTTCTAAAAATTGGAGAACCCTCCCAAGTCACAACTCAAAATTAGGAATACTGACAGCTCAAAGGTTCATGAGGTACATATATAACACAAATAAGACAAAACATGGATATATAGATAGACAGGAAGATGGATTAACAGCATCACCTTAACATTGAAACCAAGACTATCAACATCCAGCATCTCTGCAAACTCAACCTGAACAATAGAGTGGATTCAGTTCTAAACTTTAATGTATTAAAAAAACAAAACAAAACTTGAGCGATATAGCTTAAAAATAATCTAGTAGTTTTAGGAAGTGTGTCTAAGTTTCAACCATAAAGGGATTTGTTATAGATGAAATGTTGAAGGGAATTCATAGTGCCAACAATCAGCATGTAGTCTATCCCAGGTACTTACTGTGACAGATGTTGAGTGCTGTACAATTAGCTTTGTGTCTTCTGCATGATCTTTATTCATGTGGGACTGATAGGTGAAAGAATGGAATTAGATAGAACATAAATTTAGATTTACAATAAATATCATGATTAAGATGTAATACCGAAATTGGCTTAGAAAACTGGTATATTGGATCTATTTTCGCTGATCTAAAATCCTCCTCACTGAACTCTAAAAGTAACCAAAGAAAGGAAATTTAGTAGCAAAAGATAGAGACATTAAAAATCAACTCATTATGTAGAAGACGAAGAAGGAGGCACCACCTGATCCCAATAAACCTGTCGCAACACCTGGTAGATATTTTATAACCTTGGGTTCAATGCGCAGGAACTGGAAATCTTCAAAGTCAACCTTCACAAAATGAATACATATAAATAGATAATATGTATTATTGGTTATTACGCCATGAACCTTCATAGAATCAGATTAGAGATAAACAACTACAAGTTACCCAAAATGCATCAGGATGCCTTGCCAAGTATGCTGCATGAACTGAATCTTTATCTGTTTCAGCAACCTACATTATAGATCATCATAGAATAATACACAGTTTTTCTCAAAATGGTGGCATGATACATAAAGTGGAACTCACAGAAATGGGGAAAAGAGAGACATCAGAAAGTGACAACTTACAGGAACTGCATCACCATACACAATTATGACTAAGTCAGTCCTATCCTCAGGATCTTTTGCAACAAGTAGTGAGCATTTGGGATTAGCTAAGAGGTCCTGCACATTAAAATCTCGAGAACATGAAAAAGAAAATAACCAGGCAAAGAAAAATAAAAGAATTCCGCAAAGACTCAAGATATTAGCTACAACTAGCCAGTGAATCAGCACATGTAAAGCAATATTGAACTGCTTTATGGGCAAACTGACACATGAAAAAGTATATAGGTTTCAGACAAGGACCATTTACCATAAGCTTCCTACATTGAACTGAAGTATGGCAAATTCACAAACCTTTGTATGAACTGCCAAGGTGCTGATTGCTAATATAGGAGATCCATAGGCATCACAAGCAAAATCAACCATGGAACCTGATGGATAGCCTTCATGTTTCTGTGCATGATAAATGCATTGCTGTAGTGAGCCAATAAATGGAGCCAAAAAATGCACTTATGAAAACCATTACAAAACAACAGTCTATGCGTATTATGCTCATATAAAGTCAAGTGCAATTATGATATTTTGTTCAACCATTATGCACAGTTTATCCAGAAGAGCAATTATACAAATTTTGAAACATAGATTATGTGTTATAAACAGTGATCAAGTGCATTAGAGTAGCAAGTCATGTGACTTACGTATCTAATCCAGTATTCATAGAACTAGCACCATGTTTCTAGCCCATTGGTAGCTTCTCTTGTCTAACAAGTATTACATCCTTTTTCATTCATGTGAACAAAATGTATGTAAAATGGGAGGAAAAAAGAAGAGATTAGCCTATCTATTTTGAGTATTTCTTCATTAGCTGTACTACTTTGTCAGAATACCATTTGATCCATTGTTCCTCACTGAGATTGAGAAAATGTCAATAAACCACGAAGCACTTAGAAATCAACAACACAACTTCACAATATTCTAAAGCCAGGCAAGCAAAATTGATAGAGTACTTATCTACATTAACACAATCCAAGAGAAATAAATTTAAAAAAAAAAATAAATTAAAAACTAGGATGACCTGAGAGAAAGTAGAGAGCACGCCGCGCATGCTGTACTCGAGAACTGTCCTAACTTCCTCAATAGGAGGCAACCTAGCAGCCTTTTCCTGCAGCACCAAACCTAATGAATCGCACCGATCCTAACACACACATGCATATTATAAAATTAAACTTAATAACCAGAAAATAAAGCATGATGAAATTCATACCTGATGAGCTTGAATCAACTGATAAAGGTTCGCTTTATCACCAGCATTCTAAAACAGAAAACAGAAAACAGAAATGGTACATAACTGTTAAATTGTTCACTCGCTGCATATATATTAACACAGATGAATCAGCCAATAATCTCGAAATCTACAGAGAGATAGATACCTGAACATGTGTTTCAGTAGACGAAGCCATGGCGAGGAGAGATAGAAGACGAGAAGACGACCGCGGGAGACGGGCGAGAAGAATATTGTTTAGAAGACAAGGGAGGTTGAGTGGGGCATTTTCATAATTACGAAGATAATTATGGCTATTTCGTAATTTCTCGGAGTAGGTAGCAAAAGAAGAAGCAGCCGAAGAGTCTTCATCTTCCCTCCGGCGAGAAATCGCCGCACCCGATCGGCCGATCACCAATCACATCCCAAATTTTATTACGGAGTATTATCATTATTTTTATTTTTCCAATTTTAACCATTTTTTGAATTATGTAAGATTGTACATGGGCATCTAAGAAATTGTAAGAAATCTACTTTTTGTGCAAATAATTTTCCTATTAGTTAAAATATGAGATTTTACAATGCAAAAATATATGTTATGGCCTGAAAGGAACAATCGATTGTACACTTTTATATAGTGAATACAGATTTCTCTTATCATAGATATCAAAAAATTGAAATAAACAATCTAAATTTCTTTTGATTTAAGGAAAAGCATGCAATCACTATCCGAAAGTACGCTCTGAGTGACTCACTTTATGACCATAATCAATAAATGACCACGAATAAGTAAAACCAACTTAGATTACTCATAATTGTCCGATGATCAAACCTAAGTTGCACATAGCTAACTTATTCAAAACGAAATAACTAATAAGTCACTTCCTGTAAGAGCCAAACTTAAAAGTTTGTAACTGCCAAACTAACAACCCAATAAGCTCCACCTAAGTTTCCAAGTTTTACAAAAGTGGATATAATTACTCACATGGTTTAAAGCAAATTAGTATTCAAATGTACAAAAGCAGGCATTTTATCTAGCCAAGAGAGCATCCAGATTCACAGCAACTGTACAAGGGATCCATAACAGGAAAATAAAACCATCATTTACAAGCACATACAATTCTAACAACAATGGGACCAGGCTGGTAATCTGAAATACTGAAACTCATTTTGCAGGTTTGAGTTCTGCAATACTATGAAAGCTGTTAAGCACTCCACCCTGGACCACTGTTCTTCTATTGCCCCCTGATGAGATGAAATTTCCTCTCTGTTGATTCCTTCACAGTAAAGCATAACTTCACATCAGACAGGACATGTTTGATGTAATGTTGCAACCTTTTCAATCCAAGAACTTGAAGCCTAAAACTAACAAGTCAAAACACTTCCAGCATACTTGTCAATCAGACAATAATGGTAAAAACTTCCAATGGAACAGACTGGAGAAGTGGAGTGGAAACACTCTTTTTATGGTTTTTTTTAATACACACATTAGGTATCCCAGATTCGTTAGATTATCTTATGCCCTCGAGCCCATATCAAGAGCAGCTAGAGAAGGTATATCGCGAGTAATCCTGTCAAAATCCCCAGGTTCCTACTTCCTACCATGCATATATACTCTGCGTGCAAGGGTCTTTATTGATTGGTCAAGGTCTCCCAATGATCACCAGGTCTTCATTGCTGGTCAAGGTCTCCCGATGATCCCAGGTCTTCATCTCCTCTGTTTATAGTTCTTTAAACAAATTTCATCAAAAGCTAGGCATATGTTTCTTCTTAAACAATATGCACAAAGTGGAGATCAAGGAATTGTGATAAAGCAAAGCAAAGTTGCCTTGCTATGAATTGTGATAAGAAAACCTTATGAAAATATGGCATAAAGCAAAGTTGTCTGCCAATAAACTATGAATAGATAGATGCCTTCCCTTGAACTCCGTGAAGCAAGGAATCACATCAGGCTAACAGTGTTCTTAACAAAGACAAAATGTATGATTGACAAAAAAACAGACAGAACCAATCACATCTGCAAACAAAAACAGAAACAAAATTTTGGAATTCATTCAAATCCACATATGCATTAGACCTAAGCTCTTAATCATTTCCTTCAACAACGCAATCATATGCACATCAATTTCACCAACATAATCATCAATGAACAACAGCAAGAAATTAATGATAATCAGATACTTAAATTGCATATGAGATTACAAAACGATTACAGGAAGCGATATCAAAGGGTAAAGACCGGAAATACTATACATTTGGGGGCGCAATCAAACATCCAACCCTAGGAGATCAACGGATATGGGGGTGCAAATCCTCGAGATCGGAATCGGAGTCGGAATCCGAGGAGGAAGACGACGGAGAAGAGGATGAGAGATATCGGTCGGGAGAAGGGAAGCAGAAGAAGGTCCAGAGACAGAGAGCGAGGCGGCTGAGCTGACGGCAGGGGAAGCAGAAGAGGAGATACAGAACTTGATCGCGGCTGAGCCGTTCCGGATTGCAAGCTATGTATTGGCACAAATCTGCTGAAACATTCGCCACACCTACCACCAGTAAGCTGTTGAACACCATTTTTCCTCCCCTTTCTTCTAACAAACTTCGGATTTGCTTATCCCCTATCTATCTATCTCTCTATATGTATATATATCTTCCTCTTATCTCTCTATCTGGGAATCTGGATAGATTAATGATCAGATATTAATGAAATAGATCTTTTTGAGTCGAGTATGGCTACAGATAACAGATTGGATGGGGTCAACGGTTAAGAGTTGGTGAGATGCATTTGTCAGTGGGAAGAATCGGATTGAATTGTCCATTGTCTAAATATAGAATGCAATGTTACAATGTACGTGTACTTCATTAAAAAAATCCCATTTGCAGGTATTCTTAATAGTGAAGTTTTTTTTTTTTTTTTTTTTTTTTTTTTTTAATGTAATAATTAAAAAAAGAGAGGAGGGAAAGAGAAAAAGAAAATAAAAGAAGAAAACAAAAACAAAAACAAATTTGACACAAAAATAAAAAATAAGCGGTTGTTTTAACGCGTCAGCAAGCGCGTGCAGTCTTCATGTGTCTTGAACACGCGCCTCTTGGACTACTATTGGAGTTTCTAACTTTCTATCTTCTGCGAGGCCCACAAAAAAATCAAGATCTTGAAGGGAGACCTTGACCTTCTCTCTCTTCCATGTGGCAAAGAAACTTGCAAAAATAAAGAAAATATCACTTATTGTGGATGCCCTTAGCTATTACACAATTATAGGTGAAGTTTATCTTATGATCTTACCTTGTCTGATATGGGAGATCATAAAAAAAAAGTGTTAAATGGTCACAATGAGATAAATTAGTTTAAATTATTGTTCATACCTGATCGGCTTAAATAAAGAATGTTAATAGACTGCTCCATAGTCGAATTTAAAATGTTATGATTACCAAATTAATAACCTGACCAACTTGGTTAGAATTGCCTTACTATGTGCAAATTTCTAAACATTAATATATGGCGTAAGGATTAAATCCTTCCTGTATAAGAGTCAAAATCTACACTCAACCGGGATGATTGAGTGAGTAAGTAAAGCATGATTTCAACACTAAAGATGATGAGTTTGATTTTTATTATAACCATTAAGCTTGTCATACATAGTTTTTCTAGTGCAGTTTACATTTTTTGCGTGAAAACCAAAAAAACACAAATAACCTTTATCTTTTAGACCAACCTTAACTTATTTTATAAATGATTGTACAATGTGTGAAAGAGATGGGGAACCTGTAATTTGTATTTTACAGAGCAGCAGTACTGCTAAGGCGTTTTGGTACATGTCTAATAGACCAAAAGAAAACAAATCCTAGTCTTATTATACCTATAAACCTTCTATAACATCTGCAAGATATAGATAAAGAGAAAAAAAACATTGCATTGCAAATAACAGTATTCTTGCTGTTGGTTGAAGCAGTAGCAGCTTCTGTTCCTCGGGGGCCGAAAATTCGTGATCATAGAGTTCGCAGAAAGCCCCTGCCCTCCAAATAAGAAGCGACTTGCCCCGCCATTTCATTTGGTGTAGGACATGCTCCGTCTTTTTGTTGTAGTTCAATCTGAACGAGAAAGAACAAAACTCGTTATCAGTTTTTCGTTTTTAAACAAGGGTAATCGACTAATCAAGGAAGAGATGTCGACAATTAATGGCGACATGTTGCCTCATTTTTTGGCTTTTAGCCACAACAATCACCTCGCACTTTAAAGGCGCCTCGTAAGGATCATCTATTCCAGTAAAACCTGCAATGCAATCAAGCGCTTCAAATCACGTTTATTCATGTTTCAAGTATAGCATCCTAGTTCAAGATTTTGAGTAATTTCATACGAGAAAGTAGCATAGGGAATTAACAAATGCCTAAATATGTTCCCGGAACTCTTTTAATCATCTACACTTGACAACTATCACTAATTAACACATTAGTATTTAACTATTCATAATTTCAATTTGCATCTTTGATTGCACGAGGTATTTGCTTCAGGCATAGAAATGACCGATGGGATAAAACGAACAGGTCATTTAAGTGAATATCCCAGGGGTTAGTAAACGAACAAAACAAACCTTTAATTTTTCCAGCACGAGCAAGCTTGTAGAGGCCCTTTGGGTCTCTTCCTTCGCATACTTCTAATGGCATATTCATAAAGACCTGTAAAAAAACAATAATTGTAAAAGAGACTATTATCTTCGGCATAAGGATTTTGGTGCAAAGTGTACTTAATTCTCAAAAGTATCAGAGTTTGTTAGTCATGCCTCAACAAACGCATCTGGCAACATTGCCCGACAAGCATCCCGATCCTTTCTGTAAGGAGATATTAGACTGGCAATGCAAATCAAACCGGCATCTGCAAAGAGCTTCGCAACTTCCCCTGAATAGATATTCAAAAGAACTTCTTGATTTAGGGATTGCAAAGCATCGCCTTACTAGAATCAACTACTATCAGAAACCCCAGTCAGTCGAAATACTCTTTCAAGAAATTCCGACTTTGCCCCTATACGGAGCTATGCAGTACATGATGTTTTTATTGATCAAATTCGGAGTAATTTACTAGTCTGTTCCAAGAGCATCTAGACACAAGACAACTGATCCGAGTCGTTATATAGAGGGCAAGCACACACTTACCAACCCTGCGGATATTTTCAGTCCGGTCATCCGGTGAGAAACCAAGATTCTTGTTGAGACCATGCCGAACATTGTCACCATCAAGAACATAAGAAAGCTTACCCCTCGAGTGTAATTCTCTACCAAGAGAGCATGCAAGTGTGCTTTTTCCTGCAGAATAAGGATTGCCAGGGAGACTCATCAATAAATTACGCTAAACTAAAGCTAATTAATCAAAAAATAGAAGCAAATGAGATATAACACCACCAAGAAACAGAATATCAGTGCCAACCTGAACCACTGAGGCCAGTAATCCATACAACGCACCCCTGTTGATTAAGTAGTTTTTCCCTATCCGCCTTCCCAACCGCACACTGATGCCAGAATACATTTGCTGGATTGCCCAAAGTCGACATCAATAAACAGTACTCTTATCTTTCCTATCACCAAGAAAAAAAATCATATAGTCACAAAATGCAGCGATATCATCTCGAAAACTGCAACACTGAAAATAAAATCCAATAAAGCTGCATTATGGTTCATGATTAATGATCAATAAAAAATCAGTTTTAGTCCTAAGGAAACCTCAAGAAGAAACTCTTCAATTCAATGAGACCAAGACCCAGTCTTTTCACCCAAGCATGAGAGATCACTTATAAATAAGTAAAAAGAAAAGGCAGGGATCTGGTACTGCATCCCGATATCAACATTATATGGATTGCAGATTTACGTTACAATTGCCCGCATGAACAATTCAATTAGTTCCTGTGTGACAGATTATGGGCGAGGACACGTGATCGAGCCTAACAGCGACACCCAATGTGGTGGGCACCAGGCACTCACCCCCTCCTATCTAATGGACCGTTAAATCACTATGATTTACTACCTCCACAAATCTTGTTGGCCGAGGTGTGGAGCCCACTGTCAGGGATTTCGTCTTTTGTGAGCAAGATTTACGTTACAATTTGAAGATCAAGCTACTTGTAACTCTTCAGTTCATTTTCTGTTTTTTCACCGTAACTTCTCACATTCCCATCAAATGAATACAATGACTCCAGCAATTTACATTTCTGTTATCAAATCAAATTCTCTAATAACGCTCAAACCAATAAATCTGATATATTGGGATGATAATTTCTCAAGGAGAATGCATCTGCGTTACAAAAGGCACCATTTTTCAGCTGCCATCCCTCCATTCTCCCCAAATCAAAATCACAAGTAAGAGAAAAACGTGGCGAAAATAATAATGCATCAATTATCAGGCTCCAGCCCACCATTCATCACAAATCAAGAATACCCATCAAGACATTCAATCGAAAATTTTCAATCAAAAAAAAAAAAACGAAAATGATACTGCATACCTGCACTGGAAGAGCTAAGGAACCCTAAAACGAGGAGTTAATGGAGCTTTTGTGTGTTTGGTTGAAAGGTTTGATGAATGTGGACGTTTTTCCGTTGGAGAAGAATGGTAGTGAGGAGACAGCGAAGTGTGCAGTTGTATCTTCCGCGTGGCGCTAATTGTGGAATACGGCATTTTTCTACTTTAAGCTTTTGACCAGTGTCCAGAATTAGACAACGGTGACGCAAGGGTATTATTGAATCTTGATGTAAAGATTAATAATAATAATAATTTGTGATGCAAGGGTATTAGTGAATCTTCATTTTAAATTTTCAGACTACTATGATAATTCTATTTTTTTTTATATTATTGTGTATGACTTAATTAACGAAATTTAACTAAAATTCATTTTAATTCAATTTTTCATAATATTAAGTTTAATATTAGTATATAAAATTTATATGTTTATAAATTACACAAAAGTATTATTAAACACACAACAAATTAAAAATTTAATTAATCGGGTTCACCATAAACTCGAAAATGCATTGAAATTAGGAAAAAAGTGTAATATTATATTCGCAATGATTTGTACCAATCAGTCAATGCTCTCACAACTTCATGTAAATTTTGTCCGCTATATATCAATGTGAAGCGCCTGTAGCTCAGTGGATAGAATGTCTATTTCCTAAGCAGAAAGTCGTAGGTTCGACCCCTACTTGGCGCGATTTATCTATTTTACCCACCCACATCTGCAGTATACACCTTGTTGGAGACTTGGGGTGAAAACTCATATCTAGGTATAAAAATACATAGATAGATGTTAGAGGGCAAACTTAGATATAATGACGCATGGAGTGACCTGAGAATGAACCCTAATGTACAAATATATTTCATAAAAAAGGTGGAGTATGAAGATGTTGTTACACTTAAAAGACTCTTCATTGGTCCACAAGAAGAAGACAATTTCCATCCTATGTAAAATAGGTTGTCAAAGGGTAGTAAAATGGACCGACCATTTGAGAGCTTAGAGCAATTCCATTAGGGGTTTTAGTGGTTTTTGCATTTGGAAAAAAAATTCATGAAGTGATTTTTAAATAAGATTTTGAATAAATAACATTTATTAGTCATAAATAGATTGAATTTATCCTTTAAAAAAAGTCACATTTTTAGTATCTAGGACTCTTTTTTAGCACATTGTGTTGATATTTGCATTACTAAAGACAAAACTAACTAGTTTAATCAAAACATTGTTCTATGCTTATGAATCGAAAACCAAATATAGCTTATGACATAAAATAATCGAACACCTAAGATCATGTAGTACCATTTTCTTATGAGTAAATTACACTCTAAATATCAATGTGCAAAGATTGGGTAACTCGCTTAAGTGTTTTAACCTACTAACCATATATAAGAGGTTGAAAAGTAATTACATAAGAGAAGTAAAAAACTACATTATAAACCAAAGAAAGTATAGACAAGAATTGGATTAGTAATATTCTTATATGAGAGTCATGCTCTATCTATCAGTCACATTTTTGGCACTTCATTTGGTAATTGATCAATTATACTATTATATGATTTATAAATAAACTTTGTAATAAAAAACAACCAGCGCTTGTAGCTCAGTGGATAGAGCGTCTGTTTCCTAAGCAGAAAGTCGTAGGTTCGACCCCTACCTGGCGCGATTTGTTTCTAAAGTTTTTGCACCCCAACAAACAGATTGACAAAATCCTGCCAAACCTTTCTGAAAAGTTTTCAAGTTTGTCAGGTTAGATTGCCTTTGAGAGCATAGGCAGCTCTTTGGATAGCCCTTGCAACTCTCCAGATTTCATGTTTGATTACTGCCTCCCTTTCTGTGTTGTTCAGGTGCGTTGACCCCGAAAAAGCATCAACTATTCCGGGGAAGAAATCTAGCTCGGTTTCACCACCGGTGCTCGGTCCATAAACCTGCATTTCAATGCAACGCCCCCGAGTAAAAGCAAAGTTTATACAATATGTGTATGCAACAATGACCTTGACATAGCTATCCAGAATCGAAACTTGTCTGGATTAGTTTCATTTTGCAAGATGCTAAGAAATGGCAAAAATACTTACAAGATGCTTGAGCCATTGCCTTCCGTTAAGCCCCTCGGTGTCTAAGAAACCTCTCTCGGCAGACATCAGGCGATCGTTCAGCATCCGCCGCTCCAATATCAAAAGTTCAGCCATGGTTTCATCCTTCCTTAGTTTCTACATTTGATGGCTAAACATTAGAAAAAGAAAAAAACAATAAAGTTACTACATAAGAGCTTCCAAAAGCCTATATTTCTCTAACCTTTGCTTCTTCCTCAATAGCTTTAGCTGCAGCAGTAAGCTCCCGAATGGCATCGAAAATTGGATCTAACGAGACGCCTCCTTCCAATACACCACTCAAGCTTCGCGTATACCTCTGCAAATAAGCGTATCAATTAAAACATCCACACGATAAAGAACATTACACAATAATGCAACAACATAATCGTTCGAAAAGCTTCATAAACGGGTGCAATCAACTATAGATAGCGGTCTAGACAAAAAATTATAACAGCAACTTAGTAGCATAAGGCACATAGCTAAAACGGGCGCAATCAACTATGGATAACGGTCTAGACTAAAAGTTATACCAGCAACTCAGCAGCATAAGGCTCGTAGTTAAAAGGAAGAACTGCATCGTCAGCTAGGTGAAGTCCAAGAAGTCCCCAAACTCCCGATACTGTTATTAGAACAAAAAATTCCCAACGAGAGAAGATCGAGGCTGTCATTCTAAGTTCTATAAATATTTCCAAGTGTGTTTTGAGTAAAGTATAACGAATCCAAAAGCTACCTGCCATATGTCGTTGGAACAATGGATCTCCGAATTTTATCATCCAATCGTAGGAGTCAAATGCAGTGTGGTACACCGGGAAATCTACAAGAATGAAAGTGTACCCTCTATTCTGCTAAGGTGCATATAATCGACAATATATATAACTTGGTTAAGTAATGCCAGAAATTTGTGTATACCTTTACCATAGTATAAATCGACCGAAGGGATTCCTGCAAGCTGCAAAAATGAAGCAAAATCTGAATCTACTCTACTAAGCCTCTGGATCTGCAATGCAGACATGACTAATAGTTAGTCCATAGAAAATGAAACTAAAGTTTTTAACCATAGTGTTATAATATATTGTTTTTCCTTCTCAAATTGCTTAGCTAATAATTACTGTAATCTCAAGTGAAAAAAGCGGGGAAATGAGAGGGGAGGGAGAAAACTTACATTCGTACCTCTATTCGAAACTGCCCAAGTTTCAAATATTGTCGCCCTCTCGTGATCAGGATCGTGAACCTGAAACGATATTTATGTGTCAAAGCGGGGCAAATTGTTAGACGAAGAGAGCCATTTCTGCACTTAAAGTCGGTGAACTGAGGCAAAGTTCAGCTTAATTACCTTCTTAGCGACGTTGAGGAGAAGATCATCGAGCTGAGGAGTTGCACTAGCGAAAAAGCCAGGCCCTTGAACTGCACAATCCACATTTAGGTATGCAACAGATTTAGCGGCCAGATTCATAAGGTTCTGCTCAACGAACTCGGTAGACCCAATCTGAAGCCACAAGAATGATATCAGATTCGTTGTTTTAATGATCAAAACATTTTGTATGTATGCAACCATATCGGACAAACAGTCGGGGCATCTATGAAATTTGACATTATATATATTGATCAGTACGTCATAGATTGTTTGAGCCTTGAATGACGAATCCTCGAAAACACAATCAATGCTACCATTAGACACTGGAAATATGATATCAACTGCTCGAGATAGAGTATTTATTACCTACCATACCAAACTCTTCAGCGTCCCAGCTGCAAAGCATGATTGTTCGTCGAGGATTCCAGCCCAAGCTCACGAGACGAGCATATCTGCGAGCTATGTCAAGTAGGGCAGCAGTTCCGCTATTGGGATCAACTGCTCCATATGTCCACGCATCTCTGTGGTTCCCGAGCAGTACAAACCGATCAGGCTCCTCCGAGCCTCTTATGATGCCAAAAATGTTATGAATCGTCGCCATCTTCTTCTCCCCCTGATCAGAGTAAAAAAATGTTGTTCACTGGAAAGATAATCAACACACATAAAATGAAATCATGAATCAAGGTGGTCTTCCCACTTAGCATAAATAGCAGTGTTTCTAAATTTGATCAGTTTCCATAATTTCTCCTAAAGGCAACCTCGGCATGTCCTAATGCAGCTATGTTTCCAGGCATCCAGCCAACAACATTTGACAATGAGACAACAATAGCTATATGCAACAAACTATCAAACAAAAGAGGCATTCCAAGCTGAACTGGTCAGACTATTGGTTTGCTAACCACAAAGTTATAAGTTTAACTCCAAATAAAAACAACCTATTAGCCTTATTGAGTCAATCTGTTTTTCATGACCGTGTTAGACCCAATGAATGAACGGTCAAACTGGTTAGCCACAAAGTGGGTAAATGGGGCGACAATAACGTTAAGGGTGTTTTGCCTTAGACGCTAGGTCTGGCCGAGTCAGACACGCCAACCCGATTATGTTTGGGGAGCATGTCGTTAGTTTTGGACTTGACTATAAAAGTGACGATGCAATTCGAATGGCACAACTGGTCGGGAGTTATTGTCGTTCCCGTTCCCTGATGAGCCATTGTCGTTCTCGTTCCCTGATGAGCCTATGGCTGAGCGAAACCAGTTAGGCAGGTATGTGTGTAAGGCTTATCCGTGGACTATGAGGGGCTCCTGGACACCACACAGGCATTGTGTACTCTATCAAATTCCCTGTAAGAGCGATCTATTGTCTTGCTTTAACCGGTTAGCTATGGATAACATATACAGGTAGTGATAGATATTAAACAAGAATCCAAATATCCATAAAGAGTAAAGACAACATTTTTTTTGATAAATTTGTGTTAAGCCTTAAGCAAACCTCGTATGAAAAGTTAAGCATGGTCGGACCAGGCCCAACTCTTTCAAAATCAATACCACTGTTCTTTAGATTCTTCTTCCACTCCTGGGGCAATTCAGCCCCTCCCAGAGATCTCAGGATGATTCCGGCGGCCGCCATTGATATCGGCAACGACGGGACTTTCGGGAATTTATCTCTCACCCGCGGGTCATCTAATCTCAGCTTCTCTCCGTTCTCAACCCCTCCCCACCCAGGACTAAGTGGGTCCCCCAAGCCACTCATCACAGTTCCCCTCTCCACGCCGAATTTCTCACGCTCACCGTCGGTGTACATTAGCACCGCCGCCACTCCACGCGCCGCCGCCCTCTCCACCGCCTCGCCCCTCGACAGCCCGCCGCCTCTCCGGACAATCCCCACGCAGCCCGCCACGTCCACCCCCACCGCCGCCAGCTCGCCGTAGTCGCCGTCCCGCCCGTAGTTCAAAAACACCGCCTTTCCGTACGCCGTCCCCGACGGCGCGTACGCGTGGTACGCCATTACAACCCCGCCGCCGCCCCCC
Source organism: Ipomoea trifida (assembly GCA_003576665.1). Lineage (NCBI taxonomy): Eukaryota > Viridiplantae > Streptophyta > Magnoliopsida > Solanales > Convolvulaceae > Ipomoea > Ipomoea trifida. The sequence continues at coordinate 1,309,914 of CP025658.1, read as the reverse complement.
GGCTCCGACAACGGAACGGAAAAATCGGACCCGTTGCTAAACCCCGCCGTCACCGAACCCCTCACCGGATAACTCAAAAGAACGGTGTAATTAACCACGCGGGTCTCCAGCCTCAGCCGCTCGAAATGGGACCTCACATAACCGGCGGCGCCGCCGGCCGCCGCCGTCCCGGCAAGGTGGGGCCCGCCGGTGAGATTACGGAGATAATCGGCAATTGTATAATTCGACGCCGAGGAAATGAAATCATTCCTATAATAAATCCCATTTCTTTTCACCGCCGCGGAATCGCGGCGGCTATGGTGCAGCGTAGCCAAGAAGACTATAATAAACGTAACAAAGATCAAACTATACGTAAATTTTAACTTGATCGCCATTTTTGAGCATTCAGTTAATCCGGCGAGCATATATGCAGGTGTTACATAGACTAATGATTAAAGATTTAAAGTAGTTTGCTTTAATTTTGGCTTTTGCAATCAAAGTGTTTTTTTATTTCTTTCCAACTTGTTGATAGGTATATGTACGTGTAAATATTATATCAGTGGTGAAATAGGGGATTTGTTCGTGTTTCTTTTTCAGATTATGATAATATCATGTTAATTAATGTTATTTGCAGTTATATATATATATATATATATATCTTCATGTATGTATGTATGTATGCAGAAACTGTTAATGATCTCCTTGTCAGAAAGACGGGGACAACCGGACAAAGAAATGTTTTCTAATCTTTAGTTTAACAAGCCGCCATTGTTATAGGGACTCCAAGAAATACTAAAAATTAAATATGTATTATACCTTAATGGAAGAAGTATATGATAATTTTTCAGTACACAAATTTCTTATGAATATTGTTAAAAATAAAAACATCCAAATATCACATCCACGTTTTCTAGGTGGAGGGCAGAATCCAACCAAAAGCATCATCACTTTTTTGAAGAATGGATTTTGATGCAAGATGAGTGGGAACATCATTATCTTTTGATGATATGATGCAATCCTAACCCATCAAGCATTTCTTTTGAATCAATCTACTAGAGACAATTTAGACGGATTTATTTCTTTCACTTTGTGTAGTTATTTACCGAATAAGAAAAAAATTAGTAAATTACCTTCAAAGAATACAATATCAAATATTCCCCCATAAAGAAAATATAGAACATATATGTAATAAAATACATCAAATGGAGTATGAATAAAATAGAACTACCTATCAAGGCACCTCTTACCTCATCTATGATAGTGCAATTTGACCTTTCATTCAATTTTATTTTTATTTTTAATTTGTGAATGACGAGAAAAACATGTAGTTCAAACTTCAAATATGCCAATTGAGTAACTCGGATATTGGTAAAACCAATAGTTTTATGGCGGAACAATGGGGTTTAAGGAAAAATTTTATTATAACGAGACGACACGGATTTGAGAAGCTCATCGCAGAGGTGGATTCAGAAGCTATGGTTCATGCATTGGAATCAATAGGGGACCCCAGATCGTCAAGATTTTTCATGTTTTTCACGAAGGCAACTGGTGCGCTGACCTTCTTGTCAACTTGGGTACTACCGTGCTGGGTCAACCTCCAGATGAGCTCAAAGATCTCCTTCATCGTGACTCCCTGAACGTAGCGACAAGTAGACGTCGTTAATTCCTGGGCCCTCTGGCCCCTCCTTTCCAAAAAAAAAAATAATAATAACTCGTAAATTATACAAAAAGATAAATTATATTTGAACGAACTTGTGACACGGAATGAATTAAGATGATGTAAGAATTGATAGAATATGACAATATGTTGCTTGACCATAGGTTGGCATGTTGGACACGCATTACTAGATTTGACATTGGAATATAATGACACTTATATGCTGTATTATGATAGAGAATTTGTGGATGAAAAACATATGAAGGTAGTTGTGATGATTCACTAATGGTGATGATGAGATGTTTTATTTAAAAAATTTATTATTGCAATTGAAAATGAATATAATATGAAAAAAAAAAGTTTGTTATTAAAAAAGATATATTATCAATTTGATGTGTATAATTAACGTTTAATTATAACTTTCCTACTAAAATTCAAACTTATGGCCTCTTATATAAAAAAAGTCATAAATATGTCGGTGAGTTACAAATTAATTACCAATAAACTTAAGAACTTAGTAATTAATTTAAAATTTTAAAAATTTAAGACTAAGCGTTGCAAAACTATTATACTTGAAGGTGCACAAATAGTATTAACTCTTATAAAATTTTATTAAAGTTTAGCGTCTAGCCACTTTTATCGTAAAAATTTGGAGTATATTTAAACCTTTTTCCCTTGACAACAAATATCATTTTTTTTTTCCTCCTAGAAAATTTTTAGGGGAAACGCAACATTATTCTCAAAAAAATAAAACCGAATTGATATTATACGGCAATTTCATTGTCGAATCTGATCTGAAGTTTCTAGATAGTTGTATTATCTCAGGCCCACCACCATCCCCGGGGGGAAAAGGAACGAAAAAGCGGAGGAATTGCGGCGGCAGGAGGCGTATGTAACGATCCTTCGTACCAGATCGACGCGAATATATATATTCTAATCCTGTTTGTATACGTGTATGTATCGATCTCAGCTGCCATACACCCTCGGGAGGAATTGGATTCTGTTTTGCGTGGAAGAAGATGAAGTTTGGGGAGACTTTCAAGGAGTACGTTCACGAGGACGAAGGCAACAAGCTGTCCTATGTCGAATACAAAAGCCTGAAGAAAGTTCTCAAACGTTGCTCCGCATGCAACACTCTCAAGAGTTCCAATGAATGCTGCTCTTGTACGTTTTTATCTCGTCAAATTTTGTTAATAGTTGAATGGCTTTGAATGAGGTGCTTGATTTTTTTGAATTGTTTGTTGTGATTGTTGTTTGAATGCATGTGTGTAGTGCATTTGTTGTGAAATCCGCAACATTATTCAATGTGTTTTGCAAATATTTGCGGAATTATTCCGTTCATCGTGAATATTGCTGTTTGAATGCATGTGTGTAATGCATTTGTTGTAAGATCCGCAACATTATTCAACGTGTTTTGGAAATATTTGCGGAATTATTCAATTTGGATGAGGAGAGAAGAGAAATCAGCAGCCATTACACAGAATGAATTTAGAATTTAGAATTTAGATGACGAGAGAAACCAGCATCCATTACTGGGTGTGCTAGGGTAAACTCTAACCTGCAAAGGATTACAAGGAGATAAACTAGCTTAGGTTGCATAAAAAAGGCCAATAGGATAGGCTGCTCTCACGGAGATTCGAATTTGGAACCTTGTGGTTACCAAGCCTAAAGCCTGAGCAACTTGGATGGGTGTTCATTAGGAATTTGTGTAGAGAGACTGTTGCTGAGAAAGAATTGTTAGATTCCTGTGTGTGGTTAGCAAAAAACTAGAATATTTTTCTGAATTCTGTGTTTATTGCAGCCCCCTTCCACCAGCAATCTGTTTTTCATTTTAACATTTTGATGTGATTATGGCTAGATAAGATTCTTCTTCATGTCTGGACTTTTATTCATTAATGGAGAAAAAGATCTTCAAAGACCTTTTTCTTTCTTTAAAAGCAAGCATGCTGCATAGTTGTTGCATTATATGAGGTTGTAATGATCAATTTTGTATTTCTTTAGTCTGTGATCAAACCTTCTTTCCTGAACTGAAGAAGGAGGCCTCTGACGTTGCTGGGTGTTTTAGCTCTAGAGTAAGAAGACTTCTCAGACTTCATATGGCTCCAGGGGTGCAACAATACTTCATATCGTTGCGTCACTGTTTTGTTGATGATCAGCAAGCCATGGCACGAGAGTGTCAAATGCTAATGCAATATGCAGTGATGAATACTACTGCTATGCGAAAAATCCTTAAGAAGTATGACAAGGTAAGGCTTTTTTTTGGCTTTGTTTGTGTGCATTCTTATACTCTTCTTTTCTTCCTATATGAAGAAATATCTTCTTGTAGATTCATGGCTCTGTCAAGGGAAGGAATTTTAAATCTACGATAAGTGCTGAGCACTTGGAGATTCTGCAATCACCGTGGTTGATTGAACTAGGAGCTTTCTGTTTGAACTTCAATGCCTCAAATGGTAAGAGCTCAAGAGAGCTCTTCAGTTCTTTCCCATGTGATTTCGATGCTACTGAGTTTACACTCACTTTGACGCTTCCAGAAAATATAAAATTAGAATACAGCCTGAAGTGTGCTGTTTGCCTGGTGAGTCATTTACTTCACTGTAAAGAAAATAGATTAATTTCATGTCGGAATTCTGTTCCTAACTCAAAGCTGGTCACAAAATTAGGATTTTGTTTTCAACCCCTATGCTTTAGGCTGTGGGCATCTTTTCTGCAAATCATGTGCATGCAGGGCAGCTTCTGTGATGATATACGATGGTCTAAAGGCTGCAAGTAAGGAGTCAAAGTGTCCCATTTGCAGACAGGTCTGTATCTAATAGGTATTTCGTCCACAAATAAGAATTACGGTTGATTTTCATATATAGTTGCCTTTAAATTCGGTATAGGTCCATCTGTGGGTGTAATGTTTGCACAAATGACAAATCTTTTGTTTACTTGAAGATTTACATCCAAATTTTAGCATATTCTGAGCCTATTGTATTTTCAACAGTATACAAAAACCACGATACAGAACTAAATCTATTCACACTATGTCTTTTCAACGGTATAAATAGGAGGGAGGAAGATTTAATAATAATAGACATATTTTCAAGTGTACCTTTGTCTGAAAGCAAAGTTATTCAGAAAAGGCGTAGTGATTTTGCATAAAACAGGGCATCAAACCAATGGTTTCACATTGTTTAACCAATTGATTACATTGTGCTATTCCCTCTTAATTTCAGGTAGGTGTTTACACCAACGTAGTGCACATGGTGGAATTAGATTTGCTTCTGAAGAGGAGGTGAGTTTGTCTCGAGTATGCATTGTATCATTTGTAATCCCTGTTCTCGAGCCTATCTTTCGGTGACATGGATACAATGATGAACTATATATTCTTTGCCCGTTTTAGATTTCGAAAGCTGTGGAAAGAAAGGCTGGTGTCTGACCGAGCTGAAGCATTGAAGCAGTCTAGGCTGTTCTGGGAATTGCAAACGCGGTACGTGGTTGGGTTCTGATATAGTTGCCAGCTTGGATCTGAAATCATCTTTTGCACAATTTTAATGAATCCCAGATCTTTTGTAAACTTCTTGGGTAGAGTGAAGGTTAGGATATGGTGGTGATAGTCATCTTTCTGATTTCCATTTGCCATTTGAGTGAGACACACACTATATGGAAATGCAGATAGGAGTATGCAGTTCATGTAGTGATTCTTTGAAATAATATGTATATAATTTTTATTATTATTCTTTAATTTCTAGTCCACTATGTTTGCCATGCATTTGATTTTGGTGATATCAATCACTTTTTTTTTTTTTTTTTTTTTTTTTTTTTTTTTTTAAAATTAAAATGGTGAAACAAAATTTTACGGAGTATTACTTTAACCAAGTTACTAGGTATGTATGAGTACAAGAGAAGTCCAAAAATACTGTAACTGAAGTATTAAAAAATATCAATATTCAAAAGCCCATAAAAATAAGCAAAATGCTACGGAGTATTTTTTAAAGCCCCTGACAATACAATAAAATATATTATATTATTATATTATATCAAGCAAACATCATCACCTTGGGTTATGCATTATGTAAATTTTGCATATCTTCCAAATTATGTAGGAGAGCTAAATGATATTAAGAAGAATTTATGGTAACACATTAAACTATTAAGAAGAATTTATGGTAACACATTAAACTCAGAAATGTATTGAAATTATCAATACAAAAATTATACTGCATCCACTCTATCACCATTTCGGAGGACTTTTCTTTCAAACTCATTTAACTTCCTCTCTATCTAGCCGTAATAATCTCACCCATTGCCCACTATCCAATTCTCAACCATCTTTTCATTTAAAATAGGGTTCTATTACATGAGCTTTTAGATTTCATTTTCTTCACTTTTATTTCCGTATGTAGTAAAATATGATTAGTTATCTTTTAATTTGTGAATCCTAAAAGAATGTTAACATTAAAATTTTGAGTGAGAAAGCAAGGAGGTAAAAGTATCCATTTATTCATGTTTAACTTGGGATTTTGCTTCAATAGGTTGAGAAAGTAGTTATGAACATAGTGCATTGTAATAGAGTTAGTAGTATTAAAAAAAAAAAAACTTGGGATCTTACGTTTAAAAAGACGAAAATAACTTTAAAAAGTTTAAATAAGGTGATCAACTTGATAAATTTTGACATTAAAATAATAATGGTATATAAAAATGTGTACCAGACGAACAAAATGCACGGATGAACAACCAGACGAACAGAAGGGATAATAGTACTCTTTCCACAACTGGAGTCTGGAGGGCCATCTACAAATAGACAAAACTTTTCAATTTTCATCATCTCACTGTCACTTTCTCTAATCTGCATCGACAAAAAATTCAATCTTTCCGACGAATGTCTTCGTTTTCGTGGTTATCTCGGCTCCGTTCTTCTTCAAGGCTCACTTACAATGCTTTCAAGAATTCATTTTCCCATAGGCAAAGCCAAAGCGTTCAATCAAGCCTCCTCAGAGAGCGCATAATAATCACCTCAGAGAATGCCCACTCTTTCTTTTCATGGATTCCCAGCTTACTCCCCCTCGCCCTCGCTCTCTCTGCCGGCTCTCTGGCTCTACACTCCCAAACCAACCACAACCACTCGTTTAGCCTCAGCGAAGCTCCGAATAGTATCGATTCCAGGTATTTTACATCCGTTTGTTGAAAAAGAAATGATTTTTATATCATTTTTAGGAACTGAGGATTTAATATTGCTTGGAGCACTCAAATGAGCTGAGTATTTTTGAGTGGTTTATGGTGGATTGGTTTATTCAGTAATACGGTATTGGTTTCTCTATTTGGTGCATTCAAGTGTGAAAATTGGTGGCAAAAGCAGCACAGATTATGTGGTGAAGGGCTCTTACAAAGAAGTTCCACAAGAGCTTATTGATGAATTGAAAGAAATTTGTCAGGTATTGTATAGTTCCAACTTTGTGGTGTAGCCAAATAGCCAATGACCTTATGGTCCGGTGGCACGAGGTGGCTCTCCCAAATGGGAGGTCGTGTGGCAGTAGGTTGTGAAAGTAGTTATGAACAGATACTACATTGTAATAGAATGGAGTCAGTAGTACTAAAAAAAAAGAAGGCATGAGGCTTTGGCATTTAGATATCTAAAGTTTTAAGTCTTTTTGACTATGTTCATTTCTGACTGTTTTGTGTACTCAGTCATCTTTCTTGTTAATAGTGTTGAGTAAAAGAACACAAACGATTTAGCACTATTTTGATTTGAAAGGGTGGATTTGTTTACTGGTTGGAGGTGAACTGCTGATGCCTGATGGTTTGTTATGTAGGATAATATGACGATGGACTATGATGAGAGATATACTCATGGGAAGCCAGAGAATAGTTTTCACAAGGCAGTGAATATCCCTGATGTTGTGGTTTTTCCGAGGTTTGCATGGATCATCTGCCTTGTTGAAACATAATGCACCCGCATCTTTGTTTTTGTATTGCTTACTTGCTTATCCAGTAACTTTGGTACTTTTATGCCCAGTCATTTGCAATTTGGAAGTAAAGGTAATCGAGTTTCCATTTTTATGGGTGTTGTTGCCCCCAAGCAGATTTTTTTACAAGATGTTTGTGACATTTTGATGGATATCTAGATTCATATGGTGTTTTCTTGTTTTGAATCGCTGCATTTCGTACTAAGTACAAAACTTTTTTAAATCGAAGTAATGAGTTATATCAGATATCGTGAAATCTTCATTGGTGACTTGCCAATATATTTACGATCCAATGAAAGGTTTGATACAAGGCATTGTGATGTGGTGTAAGAGACTTTACAAATTAAATTCTAAATATTCTTCTTTCTCATAGCTACTTTTTTTTTTTTTTTTTTCTCCATGCAGGTCCGAGGAGGAGGTATCTAAGATAGTGAAAGCTTGCAACAAACATAAGGTCTGAACTCCACTTGTAACTCAAACGGTGGAAACATATTTTTATTTCATTCATATCTCATTTTTTTATGCTTTTGCTTTGTTGCTTGTTATTTTAATGGTTTGATGTGCTGTAAACAGGCCCCAATTGTACCTTATGGCGGAGCCACGTCTATTGAGGGTCACACCTTATGCCCGAATGGCGGTGTTTGCATCGACATGACTTTAATGAACGTATGAATTCCCATAAATATTTAATTTCTTGAACTTGATATTAACTTTCAAAATTTTGAATATATGAATTCTCCAAAATTCATTTGCAGCGTTTTTCCTTTACTTCTCTGGTTCTGAAATAATCCTTCATAAAGTTTGTTAATTTGTAGCGTGTAAAATCATTACACGTGGAGGACATGGATGTCGTGGTTGAACCTGGGATCGGATGGATGGAGCTTAATGAATACTTGGAGCCCCACGGTCTCTTCTTTCCCCTTGATCCTGGTCAGTTTCTGTTATCTTTTTAACAGTTTTTCGTTCTTTTAAAAAATATGCTTTGGGAGATTTTTTGTTTTGGTTTTTGCTTTTGTAAGTTTATTAAGATTTCAAACACTTAATTCTCAGGACCTGGAGCAACCATCGGGGGTATGTGCGCTACACGTTGCTCTGGCTCGTTGGCTGTGAGGTATTCACATTTAAGACTGAAGTTCGCAATCTTGAAGTTTAGAATCTTGAACTAATCCTGTTCTGCCCGTAACTCCAAATTTCGACTCGTGTATAACTAACGGTTCCGATTTTAGCATGTAGGTATGGTACGATGCGCGACAATGTCATCAGTCTTAAGGTATGCTATGTATAAACTGAAAGTTTCCATGGTGGGCCGGGCAAGGGCACGATTTCATATGAAGCACTTCTTTGACAGGCTGTTCTAGCCAATGGAGATGTTGTCAAGACGGCATCCCGGGCAAGAAAAAGTGCTGCAGGGTAAGCTTGTCCATTTCTGCGTAATTTGAAAGGTTGCTCGCTTAAAGTTTACACACACATTTATCTGAATGAAAATATCAGCTTTTCACTGCAATGCTATTACGATTAAATTTTCTGGTATCTGTGAACTTGCGTATTGTAGGTATGATTTGACACGCTTGATGATTGGAAGTGAAGGAACGCTGGGAGTTATCACTGAGGTTACTTTGCGATTGCAGAAAATTCCACAATCGTCAGTGGTATTCTCATTTTTCTTTTGTCGGTCCTTTATAAAGATGTTTCCTAAATTTATTTGTCCCGGTTATCTAATATTTTACTCTTACTAATGCATTTATTAATTATTTTTGAAATTCTCTTTCAACCTATCCACATGAACTCTACAGGTTGCAATGTGCAACTTCCCGACAATCAAGGATGCAGCAGACGTTGCCATTGCCACTATGCTTTCCGGGATACAGGTCAGAATCGTTGGCTAATGTTTACTAAAATACTCGTTTTTCTTACTTAGGACAGAAAATTTCCATTTCCTCGTTGAGAAGTGCTGTTCCTAATCTGCCCTTTTGATTCTGTTATGTATTTCTTATTAGGTCTCGAGAGTGGAACTCTTGGATGAAGTTCAAGTGCGAGCAATTAATACTGCAAACGGGAAAAATTTGCCAGAAGTTCCAACTCTAATGTTTGAATTTATAGGCACAGGTAAAATACGGTCCATCTTATGTAACTTATAGACCCTAACTACACCAAAAAAGCTAGCTCACGAGCGTATATCCAAATCCAATGCTTCTGCAAGAACATTATCGAGAAAATGCCTACTAACTAAAGCGTGCGCTGCTGCTAATGAACATTCAACAATTTCTACTTTGATTATTGTACTTAAAATTGTGTGTTCGGGGTAATGATATAAGCTATGAAATATTTAGGTTGGTTTCTCTCAACAGTATAGTTGCTAATCTTATACTTTTATGCCACTATCTACCAGAAGCATACGCACGCGAGCAAACAAAAATTGTTCAGAAGATAGCTTCCGAGCACAGGGGCACAGATTTCGTCTTTGCAGAAGCTCCTGAAGAGAAAAAGGAACTTTGGAAGGTAACTAGACACCGTATCTTTCGTTTCTGTTTTTTCATGGAAATGTACTTTCATCCCCTTTTTATCGTCCTAATCTATTTGACAGTGATTGTTTCGACCTTTTGGTTTTAGATAAGGAAGGAGGCGCTTTGGGCTTGCTTTGCTATGGAACCTAATTTTGAAGCAATGATAACGGTTCGTTTTCTTGCCTCTTTTTTGTTATATGCACAAAATCGTGTTCTAGTAACCAAAATACTATCAAGTATCAATCATTAAATCGTTAATCGTGTCCTCAAACTGGTAAGCGACACACGTCCTATCCTGATGCAGGATGTTTGCGTTCCTCTATCGCACCTCGCAGAACTAATCTCCCGATCAAAACAAGAGCTGGATGCCTCGCCACTAGTATGGTACAGTACTTCTAATGAACTTCTCGAAGAAGACTTTGATAACGCATCGTATAGAGAGATGCAACTTGACTTGATCGATTGCTTCTTTATTACAGCACAGTTATCGCTCATGCTGGCGATGGGAACTTCCACACGGTCATACTTTTTGATCCCGCCCAGGACAGCCAACGCAGAGAAGCCGAGAGGCTAAACCACTTCATGGTCCACACCGCTCTATCCATGGAAGGTATGAGCTGCAACTCCTTCATGTTGAGCATATAATATATAAATATAAATGTGCAATCCAAATATTTAGTTGAGATGAAGCATATGCTTCAATTTGGTACTCGTGCTGCTTGGAACCCATCAAAAGTAATCGGTCCGCACACGTGAGGGGGCGTGTTTGAACATATAATATATAAATATGCTTTTAGTTGAGATAGAGCATATGCTTCAATTCTTTAAGTTCAGTTTTCCAGCATTACTCGGAAAACTCTAACCTCTCGGTCAGTCGATCACGACGTCTGAGACCACGTAGTAGTACTTTATATCCTGTTTTTCACCCCGATTCTTTGAGTTGTCAGGCACGTGCACCGGAGAACATGGCGTTGGTACTGGGAAGATGAAGGTGCCATAAGTCCATAACATTTATATATCTTCAAATCTTTTACTTTTACCAGAAATTAATCAAATTATACAGATCTTATCTCACTGTGTTGCTTTTTCCTTCATTTCCAGTACCTTGAGAAAGAACTGGGAATAGAGAATCTGCAAACAATGAAGAAGATTAAAGATGCTTTGGATCCCAACAATATCATGAATCCAGGAAAGCTCATCCCTTCTCATGTTTGCTTCTGAAGGACCTTCATTCTCTACATTGTCAGTTGTCTTTAAAACCGAATCTTATACAAACCGAATCGTGATAAACACGGGTCAAATTTCTCCGGAATCTCGGTATAAAACAATATGGTTGGTTTTTTTTTTTTTTTTTTTTTTTTTTTTTTTTTTTTTTTTTTTTGAGAACAAATATGGTTGGTTGTTTAATTTGTTGTTATTACAATGCATATGCTCATCTTGATCTGTCTTATTTGATGTGTTTGTGTTCGGTTTAATTTTTTATATTATTTAATTTAGTACTAATAAATAAAATTCATACATTTTCAAATTATAACAACAAAAAGTCAAATTTAATATAATTATAATAATAAATGCTAAAAAACAATACCTACAATACAAACAGGCAACCCTGAAAGGGATATTCAAATGGGTAGAACATGATTTTTGGATCAGAAAATTATGAGTATAATTTTTGTTAAACAATCATTCTTTGTTGAGTTCATTGCATAAGATTGCACAAGGAGTTAACAGTCGCCTCAACTGAGGCTCGAACTCACTCTCTACCACATGAGAGTGTAAATCGAGTGCAGCTAGACCACAAGATCTTTGACAGTTTCTCTTCTTATCTAATTTAACAAAAAGATAGCGTTAATAATACATTATGTATAAGAATTCTTTAGCACAACATTTTAAAATATATTATCTTGTATGATTTTATGCAATTATTTATAATAAAATCTATTAATTTACATGTAATTCTTATATGGCAAACTAATACGGAGTATCTAACACTAAAATTGTAAAGTTCAGTTTTGTCAGTTTGTGCAGTCCTATCGACAACAGCCCTGATTTTCCGCGGGGCTAACAAGAGATTTTATTTTATTTTTTTGGGTAAAGGATTTATATAAATATTTTTGTTTATATATTTGGTTTAGTTGTTTTTTTTTTTTTTTTTTTTTTTGAATACAACTAACCCTATTACATTGTAGTATCTGTTCATCTATACTTTTCTCAACCTGTTGAAGCACAAAGAGTCAATTTCGAGATCTCCACCACTGAGACTCGAACTCATGACCTCCCATCTGAAGGTGGCCACTACATGCCAATTGAGCACAAGGTGCTTGGCGGTTTAGTTGTTTGATCAACTGGAATATAATGATCTTAAAATAAAATCATCATAGGTTCAGATTTAGCTTGTACGAAAATAGGTAATGCAAATACTAATATTATATACCAATAGATATTGAAAAAGACTACTTAGTGGTAATTTCCCCAACAGGGATTAACCCATTTGAATTTCATTATCTTCTGGATAAAGTAAGAATAAGATACTACATGTGGATCACCATAAGAGGGATATTTCCAATATAATATATTTTTCACCATTTACTTTTACTATTTAACCATAAAAAGATTGAAGAAAATGTCATTGCTTATGACATTACTAAGCAATACTTTGTAATAAATTAATCTATATATAATTTAGCCATCAAACCTTAATCAGATCACAAGGATTACCCATAACTGACTGGTTCAAACCGAGAAAGTCAATAGACAACTCGATCCTACTTTAGAGTTACCAAACTTACTATTTAACCAACTCGACTGGGTTATCTCAGCCACATGTGTTAATCCAGTTAAGGATGCTAAAAGAGACATGACAATTTCCTATTTAATCCAAATTGTAAATGACATTTGAGTCACATAATCAAACCATATAAGGAATATATAATATGTGCATGATGTGATGAGGTGGGGCTTCTGGAAATGATGAGCTTAATTGGGGTTGCAAGCAAATTGCAGAAAGACTACTTAGTGGTAATTTCCCCAACAGGGATAGCCCATTTGAATTTCATTATCTTCTGGATAATGTAAGAATAAGATACTACATGTGGATCACCATAAGAGGGACATTTCCAATATAATATTTTTTTTACCATTTACTTTTACTATTTAACCATAAAGAAATTGAAGAAAATGTCATTGCTTATGACATTACTAATAATACTTTGTAATTAATCTATATATAATTTAGCCATCAAACCTTAACCAAACCACAAGGAAGTAAATCAGTCTAGGTTACCCATAATTGACTGGTTCAAATCGAGAAGATTAATAGACAGTTCGATCTTACCTTATTGTTACTAAACCTATTACTTGCCAACTCGGATGGGTTATCCATAGCTGACTAGTTCAATCCGAGAGGGTCAATAGACAGTTCGATCCTACCTTATAGTTACCAAACCTATTACTTGAAGAAAATGTCATTGCTTATGACATTACTAATAATACTTTGTAATTAATCTATATATAATTTAGCCATCAAGCCTTAATCAGACCACAAGGAAGTAAATTATTAGTTTAGGTTACCCCTGACTGGTTCAAAACGAGAGGGCCAATAGACAGCTCGATCTTACTTTATAGTTACCAAACCAACTACTTCACCAACTCAACTGGATTATCTCAGGCCACATGTTAATCCATTTAAGGATACTAAAAGAGACATGATGACAATTTCCTCTTTAATCCAAATTGCAAATGCCATTTGAGTCACATAATCAAACCATATAAGGAATATATAATATCTGCATGATGTGATGAGGTGGGGCTTCTTGAATTGATGAGCTTAATTGGGGTTGCAAGCAATTCAAATTGCAGAAAGTGGAGCAACCACCATTTCAATTCATTACAGTACTATAACTACACCACCCCCAATGTTATGGAAGTTTGTTTGAAATCACAATACAATCATCCTTATCTTCATTCCAATTCTATGCTTCAATTTGGTTGACGTCAATTTTACATTTGAGTACTCTATAGTTTACTTGTAGCTAGTGGGGCTTTTTGGAAAATGCCCTTTTAATATTTTTTTGTTGTGGGATAATGTTGCCAAAACTATATACTATACAATGCATTGCATACATATCCATTATTATGTAAATACACATATATGTGACGGTGACGCTACTGTATATATTTTATATTTAAATTGATAAATTCGTTGTACTATCTTTGACTGTAAATTGTATGATATAATTTTACTGAAAGAGAAGAGAGAGGAGGGGCCACTGCTATATGTTAATAATTAGTGAAACTCAATCCATAGTCTTTTTTTATAAACTTTACACGTGCCACTAACTGAGCTGTCCGTGTGGGCCACCTTTCAATCTGTGCATTGGTGGATGGGTGCTATATATACCCCTCAATTCCTCTTCCAAAACAAAAACAAAATTATCTAAGGAGAGAGAGAGAAATATGGGTTCACTTCCTCATGTAGTAGAAGATTGCAGTGGCATTCTTCAAGTCTATAGTGACGGTTCAATCTTCCGGTCCAAGGAAGAAGATATAAACTTTCCGTTTCCGGTTCACGACGATGACTCGGTTCACTGGAAAGATTCCGTTTTCGACCGAACCCACGGCCTTAACCTCCGAATCTACAAGCCGCGCTCCTCAGCCGCCGCCGTTAGTCTCCCCATTGTCTTCTTCTTTCACGGCGGCGGCTTCTGCGTCGGCTCGCGCACGTGGCCCAACTGCCACAGCTGCTGCCTCCGCCTGTGCGCCGGCCTCCAAGCCGTCGTGGTGGCGCCGGACTATCGGCTGGCTCCGGAGCACCGGCTCCCGGCGGCTATGGACGACGCGTTTTGCGCCGTGAAGTGGGTCGCGGCGCAGGCGTTGACCGATGCTTGGTTGAAAGATGGGGTTGACTTTGACCGGGCTTTCGTCATAGGTGACTCCTCCGGCGGCAACGTGGCTCACCATTTGGCGGTTAGGCTCGGCGTGGGGTCGCCGGAGATGGCCCCCGTTCGCGTTCGCGGCTACGTGATGATGGCGCCGTTCTTTGGCGGGACTGAAAGGACAAAGTCGGAAGCCGAAGGGCCGCCGGAGCCATTCTTAAATCTCGAAATTCTCGACAGGTATGAATATTCTTCCTTTTTCTCACTATTTTTTTAAAAAATTAATACGGTAAGTATATGTCTATAAATACTTTTTCAACTTACTAAAACACAAAGAGTCAATACCCCATTAAAATTAGAATTTGTGATCTGATTTGAGAGAGCCACAATATTTTTTAGACTATATCATCAAACACATATACTAACATAACTATATTGGTTATGTATAGTAATAGTCTCTAATTGTACACGGTACAGTCATATTAACATTCATGATAGTACCTAATGTAAGAGTCATCTGTCTCAATTGACGCATTCAAAATGTTGATCACTATAGTTTATCATCGTCATCCTATATACACTATATTCAATGGACCAAAATTGAAAACTATTTATCCTAATTTAGGAACTAATTTTTTGAATATGTCTCAATATATTAAAAGAATCTCATGTTGAGGTTTGAATTGATACTATATTTACTTGATGAATAAAAAAGTAAAATTAACTCTTAAAAACTAGCACCAAGTGTATATAGTATACTTGCACCATGTGTTTAAAATAGATTATTGTTTGATAAGGCTTCATAGGTAAAAAAAAAAAAAAAAAATCAGAATCCATTTCTCATACATCTAAGCAGTTAAGTGTACTTTTTTTTGAGTGAGGAGAAAAATTTATATATTACAGCTACTATCACGGGTGTGCACTAGATAAACTTTGTTCCTGTGTAATAGTTCATAAATTACGGATGAGAGATAAACCACACTATAAGAGAAAATCCGATGCCCCGACTCGGCTGAAAGGGTGTTGGCAAAAATTGAACTCCTAAAGTTTAACAAGAGACCGGAGAGTTGTGCTCTCCAGTCTCTATCCACTCGACCATTCGTTTCGGGGCCAAAGGAGCTAGTGCATCCTTGCATCATCCGATTGCAGTGCATCAACATTCCATTATGACACAGGAAAGGTATAACACATCAACATCACGAAAAGAATGGCATTACCAAATTCCAATTCAATTATTACCATCTTGATCATCATTTCAACCTACACTACAACTTGCGAGCGGTACAAACCAAACCCAACGAAAAGGGCATGCATTAACAAGGATGTTTTTTTGGTTGGCTCCTTTTAATGACACTGACTTTACCTTAATACTCTGATGAAGACACATGTGTGGCATATATACTACTAGTGCGTGGGACTAGCTAATTAGGACCTGCAAAAATAGGATCACACCAAAAGGCTTTACATCAAGAGAATGTACCTTGCATTATATAGTGCCTATATACATATTTTTGTGGTTGTGAAAAAGTATGATGTTTCACTTTATATATGAATCTATATTCCTGGAATATAGTTCAACTTGTCAACTAACTCATTCGCAAGTTTGCATAAACATTTGGGGGTTAGTAGTTCAATTGAAACACATAATTTATCTCCTTCACCTGTCTCTAGAACAAGAGTGGTGGATGACTTTTAAGTTTGGAGTTCAAATTTATATATTATCTAGAACTCCTAGAAGCCACATCTTAATTAGCATTTGACTTGGCCTTTCCAGGCCATGAGAAAGTGCTTCAATCAATTAAGTTATTTGCTTTAGACTTTAGAGTGTATCATTTGTCATTGGAAAGTGGCCGGGTAGGACCAAGATTCCTAATGTGTGGAATATTTTATTTTCTTTTTTGACAATTTCAACCAAATTGAATTGGTCTGATAATTGAGTTGATAATCATAAGATTTTAAGTTCAATTCCTCATGAGAACTATCTATTAGCTTTCTTAGTTTGAACCAGTTAATTTGTGATCTTTTGCCGGTTAAGGTCACAAGGTAGACTTTACCTAAAGCTCACATTTGGATAGCGATTGCAAATTTTTCGGTAAGTCAAAGAAATATTATATTTTTCAATTTCGAATTTTGATTAAACTAACAGTTCTGTCTTTTACACTTCAAATTAAATTTGCCCTTTGGCAGACAACAATATCCTTTGATTTAGATGTTCTAACCATTGTGGAAACCTTAAAACATCCTATCAATTTATTGGTCTAAATTCTTCTTAATTACTTTGATTGAATCATATTTAAGACTATAATTTTTGTTTACCATACCATTTGGTACAATACTTTACAATACATGTCTCTATAGTAGTCGACACAACTAATTAAGCAAATTAAATAATGCATACTTGTATGAAATACAAAACACGCCAATAACACAAATCAATAACTTAGAAAAATGTCATAAATTTGCACAGTTGAACAATATATGTATAGTTTATATGTATAACTATACATATAAATATCTTGTATAGTCACAACCATTAGCAACTAGTACAAGTCAAATCTTCATCTTTCTATGTTTGATTCTTTAGGTTATAGTCTTTTAGGCATGCATAAATAATTATTGGGAATGGAAGAGGCCAAATTTGGTTTGGAAGCAAGAAAGAGGGGATAAGTGATTCTCTTTTTTTGGAAGATTTGGTAGGGCCCAACCGACCGTCCCCCCTCTCCAATTTGACCACAAAAATCATGCACATTAGGGTTTGTATCATATTTTTCCATTATTTTTATTATTATTGCTTATCCCTTGGAGGATATATGACTCTATCCTTAACAGTGTTGCCAATGGGCAATATAAGCTAAGCTTCAAGGAATTAGGTAGCTAGGATAATATAGTGGGGTTTGGATTATTATCATTATCCTATGAATTCATATTTATCTTTCCCCTTGGATCACAACACCTTTTCTTTTTCGGTGTAGCCCAGGGTTTTCATCATCGGATACACTAATCCTCTCGCTGGATTGACAACCACCTATTTTATATATACAACTTTGTCATTTTTTGTGAATAATACTATCTGAAAGGAAAAAAAAAAAAAAAAAGGACCGAAGTTACACATGTAACGCAATAAACCACACGTTAGATCTTGCTTTAGAGCATTTCTTTTATTAGTACTATCGACTCTAACTATTACAATGTAGTATATGTTCAATAGTCATTACTTCATCACCGAGATTTAATCCTGTGACCTTCCCTCAAGAAGATTCACAGAAATATAAATTGAGCACAAGATGTTTGATGTTAGAATATCTTTGATTAGTTCATTTTCTAAACGATCTTTCCTTTAAAAAAATCCCTTTTCTCTTTTTTGCTGCAAAGGTAGACAAAGACTTCCAAAAAAAAAAAAAAAAATCAAACCAATAATCTCGCTGTTTAAGGACAAGAAGCACTACTTGTCCTAGGACCATGGCTAGTCTCAATCTAATTGGTCTATTATATTTTAGTAGTTTATGGTATCCAACTAGCTATATGTTAATCCCAAATTAAAACACATGTTTTCAATTCCTACCACCCTAATAAAGGGGCTAGAGCCCTAGCTAGGGATTTTGGTTGAAAATGATCTTTTCAATTAAATTTGTAGATTCATAAAATCTTTTGTTCTTATCATCAACAATCTAACAAAATTTTGGTTGATTAAAAGTAGGTCATATTCCCTTAATTTTTGAACATCATTTCCCACCACAAGAAAAATATGATTAGACACTAGATTTTTTCTAAGGCTTTAAACTTTTCGGATCACCTAAGATGGTGGTCGAAATTTATTTATTTTTAATGATATTTGTTCACTTCTATTTTTTATTGGTCCAAAAAATTAATTATGATAGTTAATTTTACACCTGAAAAAAAAAAAAGCAGATTCTGGAGGCTATCACTACCTTTTGGGGGGACACCCGACCACCCATTGGCAAACCCCTTTGGCCCTGCAAGCCCATGCCTGGAGGCAGTTAAGCTTGACCCGATACTGGTTATGGTTGGAAGCCAAGAAGTCCTGAAAGATAGGGTGGAGAACTATGCAATGAAGTTGAAAGAGCAAAAAAAGGAAGTTGCTTATGTTGTGTTCCCCGGAAAACAACATGGATTCTTCACAAATGATCCGTTCTCAGATGTGTCAACTCAAGTCTTGCAAGAACTGCAACATTTCATGATGTCTAAAGTGTAAGGCTGACCAATGCGCATCATCGAGCAGTGACTGTGGATTTTCCTCGTCAATTCTGATCTCTTATAATCACCATGGCCATGGGCTTAATTTGAGCTAGCTAGCTAGGTTTAGTATGTATGGTTATCTTCGTATATATAGTAAGTGGCTTTGTAGTTGAGAGCAAGACTTGTTGCAAGCATGCGTGCAATGGGCTCTCTATCTCTCATATTTCTTCTGGTTTCCTTATTTAAAAAAGTGTTTTTTTTTGGGTGTGGGATTGCATAGAGTTATAAGAATAGCTTGGTTTTATTTTGTATGAGTCAACAAGTGTAATTTGTAATATCTTTTTCCTTTATATTATTAGTAGTTTATTGAAATTTTAATTTTGTATTCAAATTTTTTGTCAACCATATGACCATCGATCATTATGGGGGTTTTTGATTTATGAAAAATTTATAGTCCTTATCTGAAAGTGGGATGAAGTTCTTGTAGTCCTAGTCGGTAAAGGATCTTGATAAATTTAAATCAGTCTATGTTGCTCATAACTGATCAACAACTCCCACAAGAAGTCGAACTTGAAACCTTGTGAAATTATTATTATTATATTTTTGGAAAAAGAGGCCGGGAAACCTGTAGCTATTATCCTAGTGTGTGCAGTAAATCCAATGTTGTGACCTTAGCCGACAAAAGACACAATAAGGTAAATTATCATATGTTGCCCACCAACTCAAACTAAGAAGGGCGAAGGCCAATAGGCCACTTTTCACTAGAAATTGAATTTAAAATCTTGCTATTACCAAACTAATTGCCGGACCAACTTAGCTGGAATTGCCCTCAACCTCGTGAATTTTTACTCACTAAGGCCAAGCTAAGGTTTCAGACAAAAGGGCAAACTCATGCTATTAATTAATTAATTTTTCATTTTATAATCAAATTTAAGTACACATTCTAATTTTCAGAAACAAATATACATTTTTATAAATAAAAGTATTTTCTGTTAAGAAAAAATCGGATCCTAGTAAATTTCTTTATGTAGATTTGTTTACTTTTTCATCACTCCTATTTCCCTGTCAATATAATGGTGTCCATGCTCAAGTTATGGACATCCATTGATAGTGAGTGGACCACTTCCACTCACTTCATTCTATTGTACCTTTGATTTATATATGGAAAATGAAATGTATTATGATTTTATTGATAATAAAAAAAAAAACGATGAATAAAAACTGTGACTCACACTTGTTAAAACATTTTTTTTTTGTGTCAAACACTTAATTGACATATTTGTGACTCTTCTCGTGAAAAAGTTAAAAGATTAAAGTCCGGTGGTGAAATCATACTACACTGTGATAGAGTTTATAGTATTAAAAAAAATATTTTTTGTCGCTTAAATGAAAATAAAATAAAATAAAAACATGCTAATGACCGCTATAGCCGTCCACTAAGGCAAATAAGGATAATTTTTACCGTCCCATATTTGAAACGAGAAATGTCCTTGTCCATGGTAGCCACACATGAGAACGAAAGGCAATCATCACCCATGTTTTTGTTAGAATAATCACAGAGGTGTCATTACGCTACATAGTAATTGGAGAGTGAAGTTATTTAATATTAAATATTTTGTAATATTTAATTCATTATTAATAAATAAAATTTATGTACTCACAAATTACATTAAATTTTTATTTAATTTTGAAAATCCAAATTTAAATATTACAAAGATGTGTTAATGGAGATCAGCGAAAACTAAATCACTTATTTATGGGTGGATTATAATTAAAGTGTTGATTAAATTTCTGAATCTGAAGCAGAATAAACGTGGATCATATAAATTTGTCCCCGAATTTCCAACTTTACCCTCGGGAGAAAAAGCAGAAAGGGGGTATTAAAAGCGTCTGAAACAATCATTTCCTGCAATCTTCACGAAATGGGAAGAGCAAAACGAAAAATAAATATGTAGTAGGCTTCCTATCTCTCTCTCCCTGGAAGCTTTGAATATCTTTTTATTTTTTTGTTTTTAGTTTTTTCTTCTATCTCAATTTTCCATATCTCCGGGGAGAGAAATTTTCTGAAATCGGAAAGCTCAGAGAATTCAGCGAAGAAAACTTTTCTTTCCCGGAACAAAAAAAAAAAAGTAAAAAAAAAAAAAAAAAAAGCGGTTCGGCGACTCTCGTTTTCAGGTAACTCATCTGCATTGATCGTTGGATATATTTTGAATGTATGCATGCACACAATGTATATGCGTGTTTGGAATTAGGCCTTGATCGGACGTGAATTGGTAGGTTATTGTGATTTGCAGGGATATTGTTGTGTATATTGCGTGTCTTCGTTGTGGAAAAGGGAGATTTGACGTGTTAGTGGCGACGTAGGCGTGAGATATGTGTTGCGGTTGTGATTGAAGAGGGAGGGATCGAAGCTTGACTGTATAGGTTTTGTTGTTTTTTTGATTGCGTTTTTGTTTTTATTTTTGTTGAGCGATCGATTGATTTGATCGAGGCCGGATGTGGCATTAATAAGACTATGGCATATGAGAATATGCCGCTGTCGGCTAGCATGGCGCAATGTTGCGATTGCGAGTGCAGCTGTACGGTGATGGATAGATCCATTTCCGGGAAGTGGCTCCGCTCTGTTAAGCGAAAGTATGATGAATATGAGGATTCTGTGTTTTCTGTCCCGGGGTTCGTCATGCCTCTGACGGCTAAGATTGAGATCGGTAATGAATGTGCTGCTCTGCGTGAAATGGTGAGCGGCCAGCAGAAGAGCATTCAGGATTTGAGTATGGAGTTGGATGCGGAGAGGAATGCTTCCTCCTCTGCAGCCAATGAGACCATGCAAATGATCCTGAGGTTGGAAAGGGAAAAGGCCGAGATTCATATGGAATTCACGCAATTCAAGAGGTTTATTGAGGAGAAATCGGCTCACGATCAGCAAGAGGTGTTGTCCTTGGAGGATCTGTTGTATAAGAGGGACCAAGCGATTCAAGCTTTGACATGTGAGGTGCAAATGTACAAGCACAGGATGATGAGTTTGGGGTTCACCGAGTCTGAGGTGGAGGTTGAGCTAGAGAAAGAGAGGGGTCGTTTGAGCTCGAATAATAGCTTCTCTGAGAATTCAAATGGACAATCTGATGTCCCTCAATATGAATATCCCCCACTAAAATGCTTGAATGAGAATCAAATTTACCTTTTGGCTGATAAGGAGGATGTGGATGTTGAGAAATATGCATTTGGGGAGACCCCTCGCACGCTTGACCATTTCGTGGATTTGGAGAGTAGGATCAACCAATTGGAAAAAAGTCCTAAGATCAGCCAGGTGGAAAGGAGCCCTAGGATCAGTCATCCTGATGGTGATTTCTATAAGAACAATGCACTTGAAAAGGTGATAGTTGGTCATTCTCCAAGGCGACCAATGCATTTGAGGAAGTTTTCAACTGATAGTGCAGGATCTATAATTGTAACAAATAAAGAAATGAGTTATGATTTCGTAACAGAGTCTCCAAAGTTCGGTGGAAGTTTTAAGAAAGAAGGTTCTCTGAAAGACGAGCTTTCAAACTTGAGGAAAATGGATAATGCATCAGAAGTTGAAGATTGCATGAGTGACAGAGTTTATACAATCGATCCCATTCATCTAGGGGCACCTTATAATGGTGTATCAGATCGTAAGGCATCTGTTGGAATCTGTGAGGATTATATGACAACCCCACGGGATTCATTGATTTATACAAACACAGAAGACGTTGATATCAAGAAGCTGTATGCAAGGCTTCATGCGCTCGAGGCTGATAGGGAGTCAATGAGGCAGGCATTAATTTCGATGAGCACTGATAAATCACAACTGGTATTGCTGAAAGAGATTGCCCAACAGTTGGCGAAAGACATGTCACAACCAGAGAGGACAATTGTGAGGAAGAAACGATCCACCACTGGCAGCTTTTCAGTTGTGTCAATATTCAAGGTATTAAAGTAACAACTCATGTTTACATACTTCATATTAAATATATACCTATATCTGCATTGAATTTGTTTCCACTTCTTTGGATATTATACACTTGCTTTATCATTCCTGATATATCCATTTTTTTCAAAAAATAATCTACATTATAACAAGTGGTATTGCTATGTAATCCTTTTAAAAATTCTGTAGTGGTAATTTCCATAAACATCTCCATCTTCTTTAATGCTTTTGAAAGCTTTCATGTTCTAACAAATACCTTATGCACACATTGCACAAACACCCATTTTGTGCCAATATGTCCTTAGTTTGCTGACTGATTCTTTCATTTATTATGTCCAGTGGATGGTCTCCTTTGTGTCATGGAGAAAGAAATCACGCCGATGCAAGTGAGTCAATAACTTATCCATCTTGATTTCATAATTTATTGATGGCTCAACCTATTAAAACACGATTTTTTTTAGTATTACTGACTCTGTTACAGTGTAGTATCTGTTCATATATACTTTCTCAACCTATTGAAACACAATTTGATCCTTCACACCACGAGCTCATACATTTCTCGATCTTGTGTTCAATCAGGTACATGTTTGGATTGTCGGGAAGCAGTGCAGGCTTGCTAGTGCTTTTCGACAAGGGACCTCGTGTAGGTCAATGGGGGTGCATTTCAAGCACACAGGTCTGAAAGACTGAAACCTGTTTCCATATCAATGCAGAGAGTGGAGTTTTGTCTGACCTCTTACTCTTGGAAATTTCATTCATTTTTTTATTTTTTAATTTTTTTTCTTGATTCAATGATCCTGCAAAATTGAGGCAAGGAGTCTTTCACTTAAAAAAGTTTGAATGATAAAATTTTGTTGACTGGGGAGTGAAAGGCTAGATTCAGTAATGCCACGTGGGAA
The DNA here is from genome assembly GCA_003576665.1 of Ipomoea trifida. Taxonomy (NCBI): domain Eukaryota; kingdom Viridiplantae; phylum Streptophyta; class Magnoliopsida; order Solanales; family Convolvulaceae; genus Ipomoea; species Ipomoea trifida. The sequence continues at coordinate 1,285,910 of CP025658.1, read as the reverse complement.
GTTGTGCTTATGTGGCTGTGTAAGTATATTATTCTTATAGTTTGATTTTGTGTATGGATCAAAATGTTTCTCTTCATTGAAATAAAAGGGAGCTACTTGTTTTTGTGACAGAGCAGTCTAGACGACGACCTACTTCTGTGGGACTGTGCGAAGAATGAATTTCATCTTATATTTACATTTACAATACAAGAAAAAAAATAGTACTCGTCATGTAATTAATAATTTGTATCAAGTTAACCCTCGCACTTTTCATTTCATTAATTTATATTTAAAATTACTCTGTAATAGTCAGTTTTAAGTAATTAATAATATACATTTCGTGAAGAAATTATCATTGTTCACCAACTAAAACATTATTCTTTAGTTATTAAACGTTTGAAAAGTTTTACAATAACTTGGTGTAAAGTGAAAAGGCTAATTGCATAATTGACTAATTAGTAATTAGAGCTTATAAAATGAGCTTAAGGTATCATTTATTTCTGCAATACTTTCTACATCCCTACAATAATAAATGAATAAATAAAGTTGCGAGCTTGCAACACACTTGGCAATAAAAAAGAAAAAAAGAATTTTTTTTTATTTTTCCCATTGCAAGTCCTATCTTTTCAGGGATGAGATTAACCTAATCTAGCGATTTGTCCCACTCCACTATCTAATAACGTGCTAGGTAGGTTAAGTCGGGTCACTTCACCAATAATAATATAAAAAACTGATTTTCTATTAAAATTTTATCAATATTTTTAAATTATCTAAACTATTCTAGTATTTAATTATTAATTTTTAAAATTTACTCCGTTTTTAATAAATTTATATTTTAAAGAATTTGATGGCCTTAGACCGAGTAAATTATCATTTTTTAGGCTCGTCCTACTAAGCTAAATGCTAAATCTAGCCTTATCGACTTGTTCCGACAATGCTTAAATCATTCTCCATATGAAAATTATAGACAAATCAATTAATATTCTGTAATCGAAAATAAATTTAAAAAATTAATTAACTTCATAATATTTTAAGTATATAAAACTACAGGCCAATTATTTACTGTTAGAATATTTTAAAAGAGAGTAAAATTAATGGACACTGGATTAGGGTTTTCGAAGCTTTCTGTTGGGCAGTGAGAACAGGCGAAGAGTTCTGTAGAGTTTTATTCCCACCATTTTCTCCCGCAAACTCCATCGCTCTCTCTTCCCTTGTTTCTCAATCAATGCCGGCTTCCAAGACAATTTTATTCAGGAGCCATATCAGAAAGAGAAAGAATTGCCACAAGAAGAAAAAAACTTCTTCCAAAAAGCCAGCTTTTGACGATTGCAGAAAACAAGAATCAGAATCAGAATCAGAAGATGATGGATTCAGCTTGAAAGGCTCAGCGCCATCGCATTCCCATGGAGTGCAGCCTCTGGGCAATCTGTACTATAGCTCCTCTCCCCACAATTCCAGAAACACCGGCCTCGGTAATCTCCAAACCCTAACTGACGAGCTTATTCTCGACATTCTAGGCCTTCTGGAAGGCCCGCATTTGGGCGTTTTGTCGACTGTGAGTAAAGCTTTTTATGTTTTCTGTAACCATGAGCCCCTTTGGAGGAATCTTGTGTTGGAGGGCGAAGGATTCTCTTTTACTGGTTCTTGGAAGTCTACTTTTGTTAATGGTTATATGCCCTTTTTTGGGTTTCTCAGTAGTGGGTTGAAAGTTAGGGACTTTTATTCTGATTATTTGTTTCAGAGCTGGCTTTGTGCTAATCTTGAAATGAAACATGAATGGCTTGAAAGGGATAATATTGTTAGGAGAAAGGGGATTTCTGTTGAAGAGTTTGTTTTGAATTTTGAGGAACCCAATAAGCCAGTTTTGTTAGAAGGGTGTTTGGATAATTGGGCTGCACTTAAGAAATGGGATAGGGATTATTTAATTGAGGTGTGTGGTGATGTCGAATTTGCGGTTGGGCCAGTGGAAATGACTCTTGAAGAGTACTTTAGGTACTCGGATCAAGCCAAGGAAGAACGGCCGTTATATCTGTTTGATCCGAAGTTTGCAGAGAAAGTTCCCCAATTGGGATTGGATTATGATGTTCCGGAGTACTTTAACGAGGATTTGTTTAGTGTTTTGGGCAAGGAAAGGCCGGACTATAGATGGATCATAATTGGTCCCGCGGGATCTGGCTCTTCGTTCCATATAGATCCTAATTCGACCTCAGCTTGGAATGCCGTGATCAAGGGTTCCAAGAAATGGGTGTTGTTTCCGCCCGATGTGGTGCCACCGGGCGTACATCCTAGCCCCGATGGTGCAGACGTGGCAAGCCCTGTTTCGATTATAGAGTGGTTCATGAACTTCTATGCTGCAACCAAAAATTGGGAGAAGAGGCCCGTTGAGTGTGTTTGCAATGCTGGAGAAGTAATATTCGTACCTAATGGATGGTGGCATTTGGTTATCAATCTTGAAGATTCAATAGCAATTACTCAGAATTTCGTGAGCAGGTACGTTATTTCCATCCGTGTTACTACTTATTGTTATGTTTTTTACTGTTCTGCATCCAAATGATAAGATTATCAGAGCCCTAAAAAGAAGAGTAAAAGTTCCCCATAAGTTCTAAGAGATCATAAACTTTATACCCCGTAGTTCCCTATAAGGTGTCGGGGGAATAGTTTTCATGTTTTATACTCCGTGGTTGTCTTTGGCAGAATTTTCATCTATCATGAACTTATTGTGAATGTGTGCATTATATATTTGATGATTAACCTTTGGCGCGTTCTTGCAGTAGGAACTTATTGAACGTCTTGGATTTTCTCAAAAGGCCAAATGCTTGCACTCTCGTGTCTGGAACTGATGACCGGGTGAATTTGCACGACAAGTTCAAGAACGCAATCGAAGCATCTCTACCCGGAACGATCGATCATTTGACTCTGAAAGCAGAGGAGAAGAAGGCTCAGTCGAAAAAGCCTTCATTTTGGGAATCAGTGACGGATTCAAAGGCAGGCGCTTTCAAGTTCTCTTTTTAAGAAGTCCTCAATGCCAAGCAAGAACACGAAAGTCCCGAGACTGTGCCAATCTTTAACCATCAAGTCATTTCCCGTCGCTTATAATTCAAGGACGCGAGAAAGAACCAACCCAGAGAGTTACCATTCTCCTATTCATCCTTCTGGGGAAACTGATGAATTCTTTTAACTGGGATCTTGAGTAAAGTTTTGTCACATGATATCAATTTCACCCAATTTTTTACTGCATCTGCAGATAGGTTGTATGCTGATATATATGTAGGTGGAGGGTGTAATTGGATTTGTAGTTGATAGTAACATTATGCCATTTTGTATTCATTAGTTATGTAAACCGATTGCAACTTTTACTTATTGGTTATGAAGTTAATTTTTTTTTTTCGTTATTTTGATTTTTTCAGCTAGTTACGGCCATTTGTATTGTGTACACTTAAATTTAAGGGTGTGCAAGAGTCAATTAACTATTTTGATTTACAAGAAAGCTTGTAATTGTCACTTGAAGGTAAGTTTTGAGTGAAATCTGTCTTGTGATTTACAAAAAAGCTTGTCATCGCCTGTCGTCTTTCCACTGGTCACTGAAGAAGACCGGAGAGGGTTACTGGCAATTTATTTTTATTTTTTTTTGGATAAATTTGAGCGTAATTATGCTTTTGAGTAAAGTTTACGGGCTTATTTAACTTTTTTTTTCAAAATTACTTCTCACCGATGCCTTTTGGACCCAAAGATGGTTGGGCCCATGCATCTTGGGCTTATGCAGAAGGCCCAATAACATCCCAATGAAATTTAACAGAAAATGCTACTGCATGGTTAACAGACACAACCTCCATGCATGCATTTCAGATTTATCGATCCTTTTCTTCTTCCTCTACTATGCTCCTCGCTTCATCGCTCCTCACATTCCAGACTCTCCCTTTTTATTTTTGTTTTTCTTTAACATAATTCTTTCAATCATGCTTCTTTTCTTCGTTTATTGTTAACAATTGGGTATAGCTCAATTTTTTGGATTCAATAGCTATTTTTTTTTTGTGAAATTCATCAAATTTCTCACTCGGCCACGTTTGGATTTGGAATACATAGTCAGAAATTTGCGATGTTTTGGTGAACCGATTCCTCGTTTCATCACAAAGATTGAATTTTGGCTCTATTGGAGCTGCTTTGTATTGAATCTGAGCATATGATGGGATCGTTAGGCGTTGGTGAAATTCAAAATATTTAGGAGTTTTAAAAAGGTTTAATTTTGGCGATTTTAGGCTTTGATGGGGAATAATAATTCTGCAGCACCGAAACAGCCTAGCAATGGCTTCTTACAATCCGTCACCGGTGCTGTGTGGAGGCAACCGGATCAAGATCCCCCTGACGGAGATTCCAATAATGAGCTTTCACAGGTTGCCGGTAATAGATCTGATTCTGTTAAGCCTATATGTGTCTGATATTTTCTACAGTTATTTATCTGTTCTAAATACGTTCTGTAGACTAGTTTCTGTTGTATCTTCTGTTACTTCTCCTCCATTGTACACTATTTATAGCCTGTTCATTTGTTCGTTAATTAACGAGATAGTTTTACTCTATAACCTTATAGATGTGGTGATATTTTCTACATAACTGTTCTAAATATGTTTCTGTAGACTAGTTTCTGTTGTAACTTCTGATACTTCTCCTTCATTGTACACTATTTATAGCCTGTTCGTTTGTTCGTTAATTAACAAGATAGTTTTACTCCATAACCTTACAGATTCCTCCGGTGAGGGGGGTAAATCCAACAAGAGTGGGCATATTAGGAGAGTATCAAGTGTAGGGCTTCAGATTGAATCTGTTCTGGGGAGGAAGACAGGGAACATAAAGGACACATATATAATAGGGAAGAAGTTAGGGCAAGGGCAATTTGGGACAACATATCTGTGTATTGAGAAGGCTAGTAGGAAGGAGTTTGCCTGCAAGACGATTGCGAAGAGGAAACTGACTTCTGAGGAGGATGTGGAGGATGTTAGGAGGGAGATTCAGATAATGCACCACTTGGCAGGGCACCCCAATGTGATTCAGATTGTGGGGGCTTATGAGGACAATGTTGCAGTTCATGTTGTGATGGAGCTTTGCGCGGGGGGAGAGCTTTTCGATAGGATTATACAGAGGGGGCATTACACTGAGAAGAAGGCTGCAGAGCTTGCCAGGGTTATTGTTGGTGTTGTGCAGGCTTGCCACTCTTTAGGGGTCATGCATAGGGACTTTAAGCCCGAGAATTTCCTTTTTATCGACGACGAAGAGGAGTCCCCCCTCAAGACCATTGATTTTGGGCTCTCTGTGTTCTTCAAACCAGGTATTCTAAGATTTGATAATATTGCCAACAAGGAAAAGTTTAATGTTTCTTCAGCATTGTTTGAGTGGCATTTATATAATTGAATCGAGATCGATATTCATGAACTCAGGTGAAGCATTCGTTGATGTGGTTGGAAGCCCTTTCTATGTAGCCCCAGAAGTTTTGCAAAAGATGTATGGTCAAGCATGTGATATTTGGAGTGCTGGAGTCATTATCTATATTCTGTTATGTGGGGTGCCACCATTTTGGGATGGTAAACACTTTGTTTTGTGAACTCTATGGCTTTATATGTCTCAAATCTTAACAATTAATATGTATATATACTTTCCACTCATGCAATTTGATATCCTGGATCAGAAACTGAGCAAGGAATATTCGAACAAGTTTTGAAAGGTGAACTTGACTTTGTATCTGAACCTTGGCCAAGTATTTCAGATAGTGCAAAAGATCTTGTCAAGAAAATGCTTGCTCGTGACCCCAAAAAGCGGCTGACAGCCAATGAAGTTCTTTGTAAGTCCACTTTATTCTCTAGACCAGGGCCGGTCCTAAGCACGGGCAGGCTGAGGGCCCATCCACATTGAGGAGAGATGGACATTTCTTGATGGGAAAAAAAATTACAGTTCTAAGTTCCTTCTGTTGTTCCTAAAAGAATGATGTTTGTTTGATGTTATTATTACATAATTGCAGGCCATCCTTGGGTTCGTGTTGGTGGTGTGGCTCCAGATAAGCCTATTGATTCTGCGGTTATAAGTCGCCTGAAGCAATTTTCTGCGATGAACAAATTGAAAAAGATAGCCATTAGAGTATGTTCTTTGAACATTTTCAGATATTTAACTACTGAAAACATTAGACTGTTGGTTGGATATCTGCAATAATGCTATTTTTGAGCATTTAAAGAAAAGTATGCCGATTGCAAAGTTGCCTTTAGTGTGCCAATCGGAAAGGGAACAAAAGAAATGAAAAATTGAAGAAACCGTTCTGTTCTTTTATATGATTAAGCGTTTCAAATGCCTTTTGTTCTTGCCAATCTTTAGGTCATTGCAGAGAACCTCTCTGAAGAGGAAATTGCAGGACTCAAGCAGATGTTCAAAACGATAGACTCGGATAATAGTGGACACATTACAATGGATGAACTTCAAAATGGCTTGGAGAAAGCGGGCGCCAATCTGAAGGAGTCAGAAATATATAGTTTAATGCAAGCTGTAATTACAAACTAACTTCTATCTGCCTGTAGAAATCGAATGTCTGTTTACTGAAATGATTTCTTTGTTCCAAACTCTATTACCATTGAAGGTTGAGCTTGGTTTAGATGCCAAGTCCTGGAGTTTGCTGATGATTGTTAAACACGTAAAGAATTTTACTTATTTATCGACTATATGCAGGCAGATATTGATAACAGCGGAACCATTGACTATGGAGAGTTTGTAGCAGCTATGCTTCATGTAAACAAAGTACAGAAGGAGGATCATCTGGTAGCAGCTTTCTCCTACTTTGACAAAGATGGGAGTGGATACATTTCAAAAGACGAGCTCCAACAAGCCTGTGCGACGTTCGGTTTGGAAGATGTTCCGCTCGATGAGATTATCGGTGAAGTTGATCAGGATAATGTATATATAACTGCAATCTTTGTCTGATATACTGCAATATGAATGAACAATACTAGAGATCTCACATTTCTATTGCCATTTATTCTCTCCAGGATGGGCACATTGATTACAATGAATTTGTGCTCATGATGAAAGATACTGACTTTAGCATGAAGGGGTTACAGAAGAGCATAAGCAGTGCGCTTAGTTCGTGTAAAACTTGATCTCCAGAGTTGTCTCACGACGAGGTCTGTATCATTAATCAATCACACATTGTAAGTGGCTTACACTTGTAAAGATTAGTCCGGCATTTTGGAGAGTGTAGATTCTTCTTTTTCTTGTTTAGCATTCCCATTATTGTATCAGGTTTAGGGAATCATGTTCATAATTACACAATGGGTTTTACTCTATATTATATACAGAAACTTTTTCACCACTCTTTCTGGTCATGGTTGTTCATCTGATCAAAATATAGATTGCATCTGCAAGTTCTGGATTAAGCCCAGTGCTTGTTTTTCTGTATACTATATGATGAACATGTCACCATGAATATGAAGATTTCTGAGATAATAATGTTTTTCCAGTCATGATATTTGCAGAAGTTATGGTTTGGTGATGCATTCTTATTTTCTGTTAGGTCCTATGTCAAATCCTGAGTGCTGTAACAACATTTCTTAATTGGGGAATTCCATTTTCCTCTTTGTGTGTTAGTGGATGCTGTCCCATTTCTCAGATAGGATTAAAGTCAGACCACATGTCAAGTGGATAATGTTTTGTTTTGTTTAGGCCATAAAGGGTGATGCCTGCTTGTTGCCCTGTGCCATTGTGTTTGTATACAGTATACCTCACAATATGAGAAAATATGGGTCTAATGTGGCCACTGCTTTAGGGTATGCACGGGGTAAATTCGACTTTATGACTCTAGCTGACAAATGATCACATGAAGGTAAGTTAGTCCAGGTTATCCATAGTTGATCAGCTCAAATAAAAAAGGTCTAAACTAACAGGTCATTTTCTTCGAGATTTAAACTTGTAATCTTGTGGATACCGAGTCAATACTATGATAAACTTGATTGAGATTATCCTGTGAACTTTTGTTTGGTCCTAAATCAGCAAATACTTTATTGTAGGTCCCGCCCTATCACGGGGCGAGTGCAGACCAATCCGCAGGTTTCGGCCCATTTTGACACTCCTAATTGTACCTGACTTGCATGCATCAAAAATGGTTTGGATGATTCTGATTACATGCATATATCATTTTTGCATACTGTATGTCGGTGAATTACTTTTATGGTTTTCCCCCATGTATGTATAGGTCTGAATGGATGAATGCACATGAACCTTAACCTAACTTCCTTTTATCTTTCACCACAACCATCCATCCATCAAGTTTCAACTCTCTTTCATAATTTGAAAAGGAGAGGGTGAAAGAAAGAAAGTTGAAAAATAGAAGTGCGCTTTTTACCTAAGCTCTAGAGTCTACACCACTCACTATATATTATGTGTTGTGGGCCACTAAGTCAATCCATCTGTCTTTTCTGCAATTCAGCTGTTATCTTGATGATTCCAACAAAAAAGGGAAAGTTCAACTCTGCCCCTTGGATATATATATATATATATATATATATATATATATATATATATATATATATATATATTCCTGTGTGGTTGGTCTTCTCTGGTGCAGTTGTGCAGTGACTTTAGGTGAGTAATTATTTTTTTTAAGGTGCGTGGTTTGTGTACTTAAGGTGCGCCAGCGATGAAACTTAAGGTGCGTTGTTTTTCTTCTTAAGGTGCGTGAGTTGTTGAAACTTAAGGTGCACCATTTCAAAACCTTAGTGCGTGATTTGTGTACTTAAGGTGTGTCGACCTAGAGCTTTAGGTGCGTGCCGTTTGTGTTTTTAAGGTACTTTGTTTGTGTGCTTAAGGTGCGTGGTTTGTGTATTTTAAGGTGCGTCATTGTAATGCTTAAAGTGCGTAACCGCACAATAATCTTCTCGACGCACACTCTCGTTCTCTCTTTATATCTAGTAAGCATTTTCTCATCTCACGAACTCTCTTATGTTACAAAGATCTCTTCATTTAGTAAACCCTTAAATATTTTAAGGATACATTTAATTTTCTTGTTCCCCACCTATTTCTTAGATGAACAATAATGATAGAGTATTAGTTTTTATACACTTATTAATCTACAATTTAACATATAAAATATCTTTTTAAAAAAATAAAGTACTTAATTTTAAAGAAAATTTAATTAATATATATATGACCATGGTTTAATTAGCAACATGGTAGAATAGTAGTAGAATATACGAGAAGAAAAAGACATGCATGCAATGCAAGTGGGAGATGGAAAAGTATGCTTGCTTCCCCATTTTTCTTCATGGAACATCAACAACCCTTTCTTCATAGATCACATCATAGCTAGCTAAGCTCCTACTCATGCATATGTGCATAGGCATATATAATAGAGAACCATATATATATATAGGAAAGGGTTTAGGTGCGGGTATATGTTCCCGTGCGGTACTCACGTACTCTTAAGTACACAAATCACGCATCTAAAGTTTTTAAATGGTACAACTTCAGTTGAGAATACACTGCACACCTTAAGTACACAAACCACGCACCTAAGGTTTTAAAATGATACACCTTAAGTTCAACAACTCACGCACTTTAAGCATACATATCACGCACCTTAAGAAGGAAAACAATGCACCTTAAGAAGGAAAATCACGCACCTTAAGCTTTAAGACTCATGCACCTTAAGCTTTAACACTCATGCACCTTAAGAAAGAAAATCACGCACCTTAAGAAGAAAATTACGCACTAAAGCCACTGCACAACCGCACGGAAACTGAATTATATATATATATAATACACACATACATGCACAACATGTGTCATTGTTTTTCCATGCACTATTAAGACAACTCACCTCTTTTAACTTAACTATATATGTTGTCCATTTCAATCCCCTCCCTATTATGACTTTAATTGCCACAAACTTGCTTGTCATCCTTGGGAAAAGTATTCCTTTTCATAATGGGCTTCATAACCCTTTTTGGCCAAGTTTTATAGTACTACCAAGAGCTAACTTTTATTGAATCTTCACAAAAATATAATCATCAACTTGCACCCACGTTCATGGATAGATAGATAGATGACTACTTGTATTCAACTAATAACAATTAACTCTCGAGTTATCCTACCACCTCATATATTATATGAGAATAGATTGCTTTAAACTTTTTGTAATATTATAAAATTTTCACTACTCAAAGATTTAATATTTCTAACAACTGTGAAGTGTTTAGAAATTTTGAATTTACAGTCAGAAATCGAGTTTGTGATCACTTTAAAGATTCAAAAAAATATCTGTTACTATTTTCAACTACTTGTCGATATCTTCTTAGTCGAGTCTTTCGCATATAATCCAATTTATTTTTTACTAATTTGACATATTTAAACCGTCTACTCACTAAACATACGCGCGCGATCCTAACCCAATGCGAGGATATTATTTTCCGGCTTACAATGATAAGGCCGCCACGTGTCAGCATCGCCACGGTGGTGACTCATAGAGTCATAGGCTCCGATCAGCCCTGCGTCGGTTGGACCCAACACGTGGCGCATAACCACGAAAGTTGCACGAAATAATTGTTGAACCTTTTGGTGTCTCTTTCCATTTATTTTGCATCCGAAATATGGCCCGGCCCGACCCGTTATGGCAATCAAACAGAGCCTGAGAGCCCCCCAGCAGTGAGGTCCATGTCACGTGCCGTTCCCTCGCCCGGGCGGCACCGCCCTTCCATCAAACACTAAAAAAGCGAGACATACAAGCCCGCCACGCCCTAGCTTTCTTATTTTTATTCCCACTATTTATTTTTAAAAATATTTCTTTTCCCATTTTGTTTGATTTAATCTGAACTAACATAATGTCATATGAATTGAATAAACCTTTTTGTACATTTTTCATCACTCTTCAATTAGTCTCCATACCATACTGAAAACCCATAGCCGGTGCAAGCACATGAGCTATAAGTGATTGGCCGATCGTCTAATATGACTCTTCATTATTATTAGTTGTTTATAAGTTGGCCGTGCAGCGGTTAACGTGCACATAGAATGAGTTTTTTTTTTGTGGGTCCCACTTAAAATACAAAAAATCAAATTTTTCAGTAAGGACCCTAAAATTTCTCTCTTCCACTTCTACAAAAACCTCAAAAATCACCCCAAAAATTATTGGGGTTGCTCTTAGACCATCCCCGTTAGATGGTTTTTCCTTGGTTTTTGCAGGCTTTTGTGTCACATGGAAGAGAGAGAGGGAGGAGAGAGAGGAGTGGGTTCTCATTGCAAAGACCCAAGAATTTTTAGAGTTGTGGGTCCCACCAAAAAAAGAGAGAGGTAGCCGCAACTCGTGTAAGGCGTACAAAAGGCGCCAGCCAGGCGCGTTCACATCCAGGCGCATAAATCGATTCCGAAAAACTTCACTATTGAAGATGTTCTTATAATTTTAATTTACATTCAAATTCAACTCACGCATACTGAGTGCGAGTGAGATACACGTACAATTAACAATCATAAATTATTATCTTTATCATATCAAACCCGTCAAAATTACATTAGGAAATAAGATAAGGAAATTCCCATCTAACCTAAAAAGACAGGATCACAAAATGTCATCCAGCTGTTGAATTAGTCACGTAGGCATCTGTGATGAAGTGACTTTAGGTTAGGGTTTAGAATATTGAAAGGATGAAATGTGGTGGCGGAGGCGCGTGACGTCGGAAGGCGGAGGGGCCACGGTGGTTGGGACGACGACAAAGCGAACCCAAAAGGACATTTTTGGTGGGTTTTGATAAAGGCGTTTGTCTTTTGCCTCATGGTTGGTCACCGCAGTTCCATCTCCCTGCTGAAACGTGTCAACCAAGTCATCTCATCCACTTGATTTTTTTTGTGTCTCCCATTAATTTTTTATCCACTAATATAAAACACTCATTTTTATTCCTACATTATAAAACTCATTGTTATGCATGCCTCAATTATTATGGAGTGTGTGGTTAATATAGCAGTCACAAATTCACGATAATTGGGAGGATCGATAGATCGCTTTTGATAGGTGAGTACGAGGCCAGGGTCCGTCCTGTAGTTATCCTTTGCTAGCTCACTGTCCTAGACTTTTCGTATCCTCGATCAACTTGAGTTTCCATGGCGTGTTTCTCACGAACGGAAAGAGGGACTTGGGATAATTTCTTACCATATTTTGATAAAGATTATTGGTTCATATATGTTTAGAATCTAATCAATTTATAATCACGTAGTATATATGTTTTAGGGTTTTTTTGAGAATAATATGTTTTAGAGTTTTAATACCCTATCTTTGTAAAATTGTGACGATTTTGATCTTATAGTGAACAAAAACGCAAGAGGACAATATTAATTAAGATGTAAATATTTTCATGTAATGAACGTACAAGTATGTACCCATATATATGTACTGAATGAAAGATGGGAAGTACTACGTAGTACCGTAATTACGAAAAAAATGAAAAATTGGAATCGGAAAGTACTAATAATTTATGTCAACATGAAAATAACCTAATACCTACGCTGCATGTATTCATGTCTATTAAGAACTGTCAACTTCCATGGGGAATTGAATTCCCAGTAAAGAACAAACAAAATTTGACCTTCTCAGTATAATTGAAGTCACCTCAATTATTGAACTTAATTAGTTAACTAAATTAACAAATGTAAAATAAAAATAAAAAATAAAAACAATTATATATTCTTAAACAATTTGCCATAATTTGATCTCTTAGGCCAAGCCTTTTGGATGATTGAACTAGTTAAGTTGTCTTATATTCCGTCAATGATATTGTGGAAATTAAAATAATATATAATTTCTTAATCGAATGAAATTCATTAAAAGCATAATATAAACTGTTTTCGTAAAATTCAAAATTGCCGTCGGTCCATGAGTCAATAGTGCATACTTTACAGTGATAGATGGTGCCAATTTATTAGAGAACAAAAATATAATGGGTAAGCTGATAACGTAGCAAAAGATTCCAAAATCCACAGCGTAACGGGGCAAGAAATTGTGCACATGCAATGGACCTTCCGTTGGGCAGTTGTGCAACCCTCCAAAATTTGCTTACCTCTTGAACAGGTAACCTCAGACACATGGTCGTCTAGTCTTGCATGCATTATCATGCGTACGTGTTTATGTATATAGCGTGTGAGAGAGAGAGAAATTATAAGATGTTGATAAGATTATATCGATTTATTTGTCCTAATAGTATAATTGTATAAAATATAACTACACATGCTTTTTGAATTGTACTTGTGCAATGCCTTTAGGATTATTGTTAGTTTTACGATTTGTGTAGTTGATGACGGCTAGTGTGGAAGTTACACCTAATGTAGTGAGTTCGCACTAGACACTAGTCATTCCACCTAATAGGTCACTGAGTCATTGTGATTACCATTCATTATTTATCTTATCAGGTTAAGGTGTGGAGCTGGGAGCTATAAGGACGAAGGAATTTCGATGTGTGTGTGTGTGTGTGTGTGTGTGTGTGTGTGTGTGTGTGTGTGTGTGTGTGTATTCACAAAGCTGAGGCTTCTCTCACTTATTAATTAATGGACTATGTTTATGAGAGACACGCATTCATTCTGATAGGAATATTCCCGAATTTACTTACCTATATGTACTGCATACCTGCTCGGTATATGGTCGAGCTCTTGGGAGGAACTATTCGTAATTATAATCGACCTTAAAGCTGACCAACCTAACCTAAGCGAAAGGGCTAAGCAAAGGCTTAGCTAGCAGTAGTCTTTGTCCGCCCTAAGATCCGCACTGACCTTCTTAGGTCGGGATGAGCTATTTGGCCTTCTCCACTTAGAAAACTAAGCCTTACTCCTTTAGCTCAACCCAATCGCACACGCAGAGGAATTAGCTGAGCCTCCGACCTCCCCCTATGCATGAGTCACATGTGTCACGCATGTCAAGCCTCTGACATGTGTTCCATTTACTCCCTATAAATATCACAATAAATGCTAAGAAGTGAGGGACTTTTGGCATTTTCTACGTAACCATTGTCAGCTCAGGACTTTCTGACCCACTGTTAAAAGATCCACGTACGACCTGACCTGACCTTACTATAATATGTATTTGTGGATACGATAATATTTACTACATCACACAACAACTAAGGGGATGACTTAGAAAAAAGTTACATGAACCTAATCAACCTATAAGATTAAAACGAATTTTAAATTATGAACTGTCTAGAGTAATTCACTACAAGTATCCACTTTTCAAGAGATAAGTGATGTATGTGATTTCACATCATATCACCTCTCTCACTATATATATATGAAGAGGAAGGTTCTTGGAAAGCTCAGCTCACTAGCAATTGCTTGATGCATTTTTATTTTTGTGCGTCGTCTTCCTCCCAATTGATAAAAGGCGGCACTACACCTACCTAATCAGGTTAAAAACCATTAAGACTAAAAGGTTCTATAAATTGACAACACTAAAGCTCAATCAGCTCGAAAATCACGCACAAGTAATATATAACACTATAAATGTAACACGTTGCATTGTCTCACTTTTATAAGCTAAGGATATAAATAAAAATTGATTATTGCAACATGTTCTGTCACATATAACTAAAATATTTTAGCTATATAATGTTATTATAACTTCATGTCATTTAATTTCTTCCCCAAATACTATGAACCAATGATTATTTAAACTTGTGCACACCGAGCAACTTCAAGCCATTTCTTGTTTGACATGTATGCACCTCATTGATGGTGCAATAACAATCATACAATGCAATATATGCAAGTTTTTAAAAAATAAGATTAAGATATCGAAGAATAAGACATGAATTATGTGGTTTGGCACGTTCACAAGAGCGAGGGAGAGAAAATTAGTATTCGGGTCGCAAGTGCACATGACACGAGTCCAAAGTTTTGGACACATTTTCGAATTTGATTTGCACACCTCCCCCTTTGCATGCAAGAGATCATGGCTATGTTTGGCAAACCTAGCTGAAAAGGTAGCTGAAAGCTGAAAAGTAGCTGAAAACTGAAAAACTATAAGCTCGAAGCTGAAATATGAAGAGCTGGTATGCTTAAAAGTGTTTGGTAAAATTAGTTTTTTAATAAGTTGATAAATGTAAAAAGACTAAAAAGGACATCTTCATAGAATTTAAATAATTTTAAATTTAAATAGGTTTGTTTATATATTAAAATATAAAATAATGAAATCAATATATTTAAATAAAATATAAAGTAAGAACATATATTTGAAAATATATAAAGTAAAAAAAAATATTTATAATTCATAAGATAGTTCATACAAAAATTAATGTTCAAACTTAAATATCAAACTGAAATTACAACCAAACATAATGAAAAGAAAATGTCAAAAGAGTTTTAATTGAGAGGGGTAAAGGATGTCATTTATTTAAAATTAAGGATAAAGATGGAAAAAAGTTAAAAAGCTACTAGCTTATTTTGAAAAGCTACCCCAAGTAGCGTTTCAAAATAAGCTCTTATTTTAAGCTACTAGCTTATTTTAAGAACATTACCAAACAGAGCTTATAGCTTATTAGTAGCATAAAATAAGCTATAAGCTCCTAAATAAGCTCTGCCAAACAGAGCCCATATCAGAGCCTCCATGCTATACAATTCAAACTTTTTAAAAAGTTGAATCTATATATATAATGCTGTCAATCTACATATATTTTTCACTGTGAGAAAAATAATGCTTCTTGAACGTCGTTTCCAACTCAGTATACTTTGAGAATCAATTTTTCATTGCAACATTATTCATTTTGAACGCATAATATATCAAAATAATCTTCACTTAGGAAAACTTTAATCCATATAAATATGGACACCGTTGAAAATTATACTACACGATAGTCACTTTAAAGGTCAATTTAACTAGTTTTTTTTTCAACAAGAAATTTGTTGGCATCATATTTATAAGTAACTCTAACCTAATGCACAATTACAAAATTACTATATTTTCCGCTTCACTAATCTCGTTCCACTACATTTGAACATGTGCCATTTTCTAATAATATATAAGACTTACACAACATAATTGGGAAGAAAAAGAAGCTAATGGTAACATAACAAGGAAAACATAACACGTATGGTAATACAAATCTTGTGTTCTCACGATATTTAATTTGCAACATAATGTCCACGGACTAATTAATACAAATTAAAATGCATTCACTATGCTAATAAATGTATTTTATAACAATTCTTTTTTTGGGCAATACAAATGGGAGACTTCACTACTTGAATCGGATCATGAGTGTGACCTCATAGATGATGTATAGTAGCTTGAAAAGGGCAGCTAATGAACTAGAAATTAGGTAATATATCTTTAAAGGAGAGAGATTAATTATTAGAGATAGAATATAATATAATATGAAGCACATATGCAAACACTTCACAAGAGAACAACTTTTAGTTAATTGAAGCGTCCGAACACGTGTACGGTAGAGATAATTCGTACATGATAGAGATGTCTATCTCATTATATATATATATATATATATATATATATATATATATATATATATATAAAGGATAAAAGGGTAAGACAATATGAATGTAGTAACTAGCAATATAATAATTCCCAGATTAATGCTTGAATATTATGAAGAATGGTTTGTGATAAAATTGAATATGATTTTGTAATGTTAAATCAATATTAATTTATACAAAAGAGGAAAGTCCAACAAGCCCCATTATAGTAAGCTAGGAGATCAAGCCGCGGTCCACCACCCAATCCTAGAGATGGGAATGGCTAGCCACCCAAAGCCGGCCCCGAAAGTTGGCTTTGGCCTAAGGCCCTTGCCCACTGCCTAGGTCCTATACTTTAGCCTCTTGTGTCGTGCTTTGATCCTTCATATTAATTTTACTCAGAGCATCCTTCCTTCTCAATTCTCAGGTCATGAAGTCTCGGATTTCAAATTATATTGTGAACTCTTGGACCCCGAGTCAAAGACTCTCCCTGAATTTTCATGTAACGAGCTCATAGACTTAGTCAATATGATTAATCTTTGAGTGCCTTGTTGTTCGAAAAATCGAATACAATTACTTGTTGGGAATTGAAAACACCAAAAAAATACATGCAGTAAAAATTAAATTGAATTCAAGTTTCATGTAAGCTAGGAATTCCTATTTATACTACCACCGTACAGTAATAGAAGTATAGAACACAAAGAGTTTACATATATGTTCAAGGATGACGCCTCTCTAGTTGTGTTGTGGCAGCAGTCCATGCATGCATGTCTTTAATACCACTAATGATGATGTGAATTATGATTCTTCCGTCGTTATACCATGGACCATCGTCCACAATGCATTGTGGACCATGATCACGAAACGGCGTCGTTTCAATAAGTGGGAGAAACGGCTGCTGTAAATCTCCGTAACTGATACTACAGTTCATCTCAAATGATATTGTCTCACATTTGTTTTTATATTATCGAATGAAATTGTAGTTATATCAAAAAGAAACTGCAGTTGTGTTGAAATGTAATTGCAGTTGTGTTGAAATGTAACTGCAGTGTGTATAAACTGAAAGTGAATGGCACGGAACGGGAGCCGTTTCATCCGTCTGCTTTCATTAATCAAAACGACATCGTTTTGATGTGCGGTCTACGATAAAATTTGCGATAATTCTTAATTGTATTTAAAAGTCACGAGTTCAATTATTATAAATATCTTTCTATGTCCGGCCTTTGGAAGTTATAACACTCCCCTCCCCTTGCCTCCTAAATTTTGCAAAGGGTAGTAATTAATTGATAGAGCCATAGAGGGGTAGTTATGTAACTCCAAGTAGTTTCCCCATTATAATTATTATTGCCACTATAAAATGAAAGGAAGGGTGCCTACTTTGAGAACCTGTGTTAAATAGAGTTGAGAAACATCATCTCTCTCAATAACTCTCTCTCTCTCTACAAATCAAACACTCCCTCCATCCTTAAGGTGCAACCAATCCCATCTCTTTATCATTGCTATTTATTACCTATACTATTATTATACTTTCCCATATATATACAATATACTCCCATAATTTTGGAATTTAAACTACATATTATTAATTAATTATATATAATTTCATCCTGCATTATTGCGTGTGATAGAATCTTCAATTGCTTGTTAACGATGGAGAAGACGAGCTCTACGAGTCTGCTGAGGACGAAGTCGGATCAGCTGGTGGAGACGATGGCGGCGGCAATGGCGGCGATGAGGTCGCCGGCGTCTTCGGGAGACGGGACCGGCAGTGGAGCTCCGGATAGCGGCGGCGGTGGAGGCGGAACGCTATCGAGGAAGTCCAGCAGGCGGCTTGCGGCGGCGTCGCCGGGTCGGAGCTCCACTCATATCCGGAAGTCGAGAAGCGCTCAGATGAAATTCGACTTGGATGATTTGAGCAGCGGCGCCGCCCTCAGCCGCGCCTCCAGCGCCAGCTTAGGCTTCTCCTTTTCCTTCACCGGCTTCACCGTCCCGCCCGACGAGATCGCCGATTCTAAGCCGTTCAGCGACGACGATATTCGTAAGCCCTAGCCTTGCTTCATTTCTCCTCTTTTCACTTTTTCACTCCATTTGCATGAACTCCTAATCTTTTTTATTTTTATTTTTATTTGACTTTTTAACAATACTTGAATATTATATCTTTCTTATCATGATAATAATTAAGATAATATTATTTATAATAATAATAATAATTTTTGAAAAAAAAAATTAATATTCTATTCCACCATTATTAATTCAGATTCTGCTCGAGTCTTAAGCACGAGCAGAATTTGATGGTTAGAAGCTCATATTGCGAAGCTCATTAACTTTATAATTATAATTTATAATAATAATAATTGTGAGATATTAATTAAATTCCCTAAATTGTTGGTTATCTTGTCTATATTTTGAGTTGCTTTTTCTCTGCACTTTCGTCTTCATCTTGCTAGCTTTCATGCTTCATCTCCACCGCGAACAGTATATTTCCTTTAAGAAACAAAAGAACTAGAATGACCGAATTGTCCTCCGGAGTGAGGGAGTTTACGGTTGATATTATATGGAAATATCAATTTGTGAGGGTCTTTGTGTCATCTTTCTGATGACAACTGCCGTATTTATTCTCTTTCCCTCATCTTGAGGGCATGTTGATGCTGAAATGCATTCAACTCAACACCACTTAGCATTTGCTAATAATTACATTTGAGACATATAATTAACATTATAATTAAATCCTCGGCATGCCTGGACAGCTCAGTTGGCCATAGGGCCACAGGGGTGAAGTCAGTTAGTCAAAGGGATAAAGTTTGGAAAAAAAACCAGGATCGAGTCTCACTAGCGGTAGTGCGGGAGCAACCACTCAAAGTAAGTGGACTCCTTGTGCGCAATAAACAAAAATATAGTCTCTGTGTTTATTTGACGGGCCGGGGCGTGGATAATACTAGATTAGTGGTGTTAATAGTATTGGATAAGGGATGTAGTGAGGGGAATTAGCTGAACTTTATATATGCATGCATCACATAAACTAAAATTAAAGCAAGCAAACTTTTAGGGCAAAAATGACAGATCGAAGATGGCATGCATGCATGTAAATGTAATGTAATGTATATTTCAACAAATTTAAAACAGTCATCGTTAAGCTTTTCAAAACTATCATGAGAAGTAATGGGCGAGGGACCACTTTCGACTTCATATGCAGCGATGATGTTTTTGTTTTCTAATGTCTCAACCACAAGAGAAAGTGAAAGAACCTCTCTTTCCTTCCTTTTCACACCAAGTTCCCCATTTATTTATTTATTTATTTCTTCTTCTTTTTTTTTTTGGTTCAAATGAGTAGTCTCTTTGGTCTACAGCTAATTGGCAAAAGACCACAAAAAGATAAACTAGTTTAAATTACCTATAGCTGACCAACTCAAAACAACATTAAATAACAATTATTGAGTCATATGTATTATTTCAACATTTAAAAATATGATTATATGCATATGCATATTATATTGATAGCTTTTCTTAATTAGATAAATGATTAACATTTATAAATTATGGAAACTTATATAGTGTCGATCGATGTTGATCATATCTGTAGATACCATTATATATATCCTATATATGATTGCACTAATACTATTGGTAATGATTTCTTATCTATAATATGTTATGATATACATAATTACGTCGAGGAGAATTGTTGCTTTATGTCAATACACACCTAAAAACTTTCAGAAAACAGTGAGCCCAACAACATTGGTAATTGTTTTAGCCACTTGTCACCAATAGTTTCTTGACAAATAATTCTCTTTTCTCTTTGTGGTTACAATAGTTCAAGTAGTTGGTGGAACTTAGCTTCGATTTCTAAGTGTGGTAGGCAAATCATGGATGTGAAAGGCCTCCATTATATGGAGCATATAATTCTAGTGTGAATTATTGAAGGAATTCATTCCACTTTTCTTGTCCAATAATTCCCCATTCATCACTATATTTCTACAAACGTCAATCTCTTAGGACAAGAGCGATAAAGACCCTTCTGAAATTCAAGTTTATATTTTTATAAATGTTTGACTCTCACGGTATATTTGTAGAATTCCAGCGTGAAACCAGGACTAGATTAGCCTAGCTAGTCATGAAAGCTGATATAAGTTTGACTTTAGTACCATGAAAGTGTATTGATTGCTGTCCTTCAAGAATGTATGTTAGATTTCAATCATTATTCATTAATCACATCAAAATTAAGGCTGTCTCCAATTTTAACGGCGAGTAAAGTAACTTGTCTTTTTTATATTTGATACTAGATTAAGGCAAATTATACGATCGACCAGGGTCTACCTTACATTGTAGACACTGGTCTAAAAATAATCTTTAGATTTTGTATCTGTAGTTGACACATTTTGTACATGTCGTTAGACAATTTTTGTCATGTAGCTATAACTCATATTATGTGACAGCAATTATCAAGTTATTTGTTTACATGTACAGAAATTGTTTAGGTACAAAATAGGTTAACTGAAGGTACAAAATTTTTGTAGCAGGGTTCACAATGCAATATGAATTCTGGTACATGATATAACAATTGCTAGATTAAACTGTGTAAGATATTAAATTGTTTATAATACTTACATATTACTATCATTCTCAACTTTAGTATAAATAAAACAAAATACGTATAAATATGCTTGCAGCTGAAGATCTTGAAGCAGGAACAGACAAGAAGAGGATTCATTCAGAACCCACAATGCCAATCTTTCTCAAGGTGAAATATGTGTTGTGTGTGTGTATATATATACGTATGTATGCATGTACGTATATGCTGAGCATGAATGATGCCGCAGGCTGTCTGGTGTTGAAATTATGGTTTATTTTTGTGTGTGTCATCGGGAATGCCATGCCACGGTGTCATCACCCTCTGCTTACCTGGCACGTACACTGTACACGTGTATACATACAAGGATTGATTTGATACGTACTATGTATTTGGGCAGGCAAGGATATGATAATGGAGGTTTTTGTTCATGACATCAACTACTACGCAACAGTGTACCCCTTTGAACATGTCAGGTTCAGTCTTGTACAGGATCTCATCTCATATGGTATTTATGTACAAGACTATTCCTTTATCTGATATTCTGGTTTACCTCTCCTGTGTGGTTTGTAAGCGAGCTATTACACAGGAGCTGAATTTTACCCAGTAAACATCCTCCTCGGATAGTTATTATCGCGGGTTTCTCTCAAAAGAAAAAAAGAAAAAACGGAGTTATTGTCTGTTAATTCCACGTGTTTCTTATCATACCAACTATTGGCGCACTTCTGACTTTTTTCACTTTTGATTCTTTTCGTGGGAAATCTAATGAAATCTCATAAGTTTTTGTCATATACTTGCAACTGGCGTAAGTTTATGGGCAAAAATGTCAATTCACTTGACATGCTCGGGTAGAAAGTGGAATTCTTGCTCATAAATTTTGTTCATTTGCAAGTTATGTCACAAAACTCATGGAGCCAGAAGTGACAAAAACTTGAAAAAGAAAACAAAAAAAGGATGAAAAAATATTTAGGTTTAGAGCACAAAGACACTATGCAAAGGGGGTAGTAGGATGAGAATCATCACAAAGGTAGGGCAACTCCTAGCATAATTTCCTTGTGTGTTTAGCCACATTTAGCTACTACATACATAAACATGTTTATGATGACTTTGGATGCTAAAGTTTGGTTCTTTTCACTAAAATCTGCAGTTTACTGAGGTTTCCTACAAGGTTGTTCTGAAAGGTGTGACATCCACAGAGGAAAAGGACATTTTGAATGGGATCAGTGGTGCAGTAGACCCTGGGGAAGTTCTGGCATTGATGGGACCTTCTGGAAGTGGAAAGACAACTCTTCTGAGCCTATTGGGAGGGAGGATAAGAGAGCCTACAGGAGGGTCCATTACTTACAATGAACAACCATATAACAAGTTTCTCAAGAGCAGGTAACAGTGAATCCTCGATTTGCAGAAACTCAATGGCAAAAAAATTTCAAGAAAACAATCTGGGTAATGTGTGTATATGCATGGCTAACGTGGGTGAATCGTGAATTTGCAGGATAGGGTTTGTGACCCAGGACGACATTTTGTTTCCTCATTTAACCGTGAAAGAGACGTTGACCTATGCAGCTCGCCTGCGCTTGCCAAAGACACTGACTAAGGAGGAGAAGGAGAATAGAGCCATGGATGTCATCTATGAGCTGGGACTCGAGAGGTAATTGTGTGACTAAAACGAAAAAAAAAAAAACCGTGATCTAAGCTTGTGTGTGATCTGAAAGGGATGATGTTTGCAGGTGCCAGGACACCATGATTGGAGGCTCATTCGTTCGGGGGGTTTCAGGTGGAGAAAGAAAGCGTGTGTGCATTGGCAACGAGATAATAATCAATCCATCTCTTCTGTTCCTGGATGAACCTACTTCTGGATTAGACTCTACAACTGCTCTAAGGATGGTCGAGATTTTACAGGATATAGCAGAGGTAAAACCGAAGGAATAAACAGCTCGTACTTTCCCAGTTTCCTACTTTCCCAGAAAATCATGTCAAAAAGCTAGAAAATCACGTTTTTAATTTGCTGATGTTGTTTAACAATGAAACAGGCAGGGAAAACGGTGATTACCACGATTCATCAGCCATCCAGCAGGCTCTTCCACAAGTTCGACAAGTTGATTCTTCTTGGCAAAGGAAGCCTGCTTTACTTCGGGAAGGCGTCTGCTGCATTGGATTATTTTTCGTCTATAGGTTGCGTTCCTCTGATTGCGATGAATCCCGCAGAATTCCTGCTAGACCTGGCAAATGGAAACATAAACGATGTGTCTGTTCCATCAGAACTGGAGGACAAAGTGCAAATGGGTAATTCCATGCGAGAAACACGAAATGGAAAGCCATCTCCAGCAGTTGTACATGAGGTGAAATAGCAATCCTTTTTTATCAGACCAGAACTTGAGATAATTAAATTTAAACAGTATAGTTGAACCATATAACTGTGAATTACGTTATAGTAGAAGATGAATGCAAGGTAGTTAAGGCAAAAAGAGCAGAAAACGGTGATTTAAGCAGAATTTCAGAAATTATAAAGCGAGTTGAATCACCTGACAGCTTCTCTTCTAATTCACAGTATCTGGTGGAATCTTACGAGACGCAAGTTGCTGAAAGCGAAAAGAAGAAGCTTCTTGCTCCTCTACCGATTGACGAAGAACTGAAGTCGCAAGTAAGTTCCATAAAGCGAGAATGGGGTGCAAGCTGGTGCGAGCAATATTCCATATTGTTTTGGCGAGGACTTAAAGAACGGAGGCATGATTACTTTAGCTGGTTGAGAATCACTCAAGTTATCGCAACAGCACTAATATTGGGTATGCTCTGGTGGAAATCGGGAGGTGATAAACCATCCGAGCTACAAGATCAGGTATGGCTTTATCAAGCTCTGTAACGTAAAGATTGGATTATTGGATTATTCTCAGCCAGAACAATCTTTGCAGGCGGGGCTGCTCTTCTTCATTGCTGTCTTTTGGGGATTTTTTCCGGTCTTCACAGCGATATTCACATTCCCTCAAGAAAGGGCTATGCTCAGCAAGGAGCGGGCAGCTGATATGTACCAATTAAGCGCATATTTCGTGGCTAGGACCACCAGCGATCTACCACTCGACCTATTTCTGCCCGTACTCTTTATTCTCGTCGTATATTTCATGGCAGGCTTGAAACACGACGCTGCTTCCTTCTTCCTAACCATGCTTACCGTTTTCCTCTGTATTGTAGCAGCTCAGGTATGCTTCTTCTGCAAATAAAAAGAAGTAATTCTACTCAACTACGCCTTCCTTATTAATTCATAGTGAGTCTTTGAGCTAGGTTCTATCGCTTAAGGCCGATATTCTACAACACACAACCATTTCCTAAACTCTCCACGTTCTTTCAGGGACTAGGGCTAGCTATCGGGGCCACACTAATGGATCTGAAGAGGGCAACAACTCTTGCCTCAGTTACAGTGATGACATTCATGTTGGCCGGTGGATATTTTATACAGGTAAAAACGAAAACTTAGCTCAGAAATTGAACACACAGTTACAGAACATTTTCATTAATACTCCACGAGAAAAAGAGTATCTAAAGCAGCCGAGATACCTGAAACTAATAATTGGATGATTTTCGGTATTCTGCAGACAGTACCTGCGTTCATAGCCTGGCTGCGATATCTCTCCTTCAACTATCACACGTTCAAGCTCCTCCTGAAAGTGCAATACGAACAAATAACAAATTCAGTTAATGGAGTCAAAATAGACAGTGGCGTCAAAGAAGTAAGTGCCCTGGCAGCCATGGTCGTCGGCTATAGACTCCTGGCATACATATCTTTGAGAAGAATGAAGCTCCAATCTCGAGCTTAGACAATTCAGACTTTAGTTTTTGAAGAAAAACACGAGCCAGAGATGTGCTGCTTCCAATGACAAACGAGGAATCTGATCACCACCTGTCTGAGATTCAACTAGCAAGAAGGTAAAGAATGGGAACCTAGCACAAGTTTTTGGAACTTTTAGGAAGATGAATGAAGTTTTAATACAGTTTAAAGTAGCGTTAAAGATAAATTTGCATGTTATTGTATTAACTCAGGCGAAAAATGTTGACAGCAACTAGTCAACTACCAAATTCATGCTGTTACTATTATTTGTTTGCCAACATATCATCACTCGACTCACTGGAACACTTTGCATGCAGCTAATGAAAGCTATAACCAAAAGAAGGGAAGATAAAGTTCATGATACATTATAACAAAAAAGTCGAAAACATAGGGTCAGTCCTCTCTATATCAAAGCATCAAGACATGAAAACGATGAAAAATTAACTCGGAACCAAGTACTTCCTTACAAAGCACACATAAATTTTGATTAAACATCGAAAGCAGTGAAACTCACCCGATAAGCAACGCTTGCATTCATGATTCATCCTCGTATACCGATTCATATTTGTTTGTTTTCTATAAGCACACAGCATGACAAGGAGCTGCAGGGCTCAAACACCATTGGGATGACAAAAACTGATTTGTATTATTATATATAGGTTACAGATAATGAGGATTTTTTTTGGTTTTTTTTTTTTAAACTAAAAGTATCCGCTAATTGCAGACAAAAATTGCAAAAGTTCAATTGATGGCATCAATAGTTTTCCTAAAGCTCCATATCTCAAGGATCTCATTGCCACTTTCACGAGAAAAGGGACTGACAGCCTTCTGTAGTAAAATTTGTTGCAGAAACTAAATACACGTGCTTAATGTTTCATTTACTCATACAGATGTATCAAGCTAATGTTCTTAGCCAACCAAGTAGCCGAAGAAGAGCACTGTCCAGAACAGGGGATTTCCTCTCAATTCCTATGCCAATTAAAAAAAAAATTGCAGTCAAATGAAAGTAGTTACTCGAGGAAATTGGAAATTGGAAATTGGAAGATTTATCTAGTATGTTTACCTAAATCAGCAGCAACACGATGAGCACACATTACTCCAGAAAAGGCCACCGCTATGACACCTTGACCAGGAAAGCAACTATCCCCGACACAATACAGTCCATTTATAGCCTGGAAGCTCAGAAACAGACAAATCAGTTCATTCAGTGTACAAGGAGATAACCTTTGGTGTTCCAGTATACAAAAGCGCCTAAACACTAAATGAGTAACTTACAGTTGTGTTAAACGGCATTCCCAATAAACCCTTTGGAGTCCCACGTGGCATTGGTCCATATGTTCCACTGTCGCGAGCAAGGTATCTTCTGTGTGTCTTAGGTGACCCCACCTGTGACACATACAGGGCACATTAGATTGACAAACGTTTGAAGCCTAAACCTATTTGAGAGGAGTGACAGAAACCATAAAAGAAAGTTTGAATAGGTCTGACTTCCTTCTGCTTTTGGGTAAAAATGGGAACAAGAAATTAATAGGTTTGGCATTTTTCTTTTTCCTTTCTTAAGAAAGTTAATGTCATAAAATGTATGAAGTGCTGAAACAAAGTATGAAATGGATTTGGAATTTATTTTTTATTTCTCTTCTTCTATATCATGTAGATGGAAGAAAAGCCGCCCAAGTCATGATTTAGGGTGTAGTTATCTCATAGAATTCAGAAACTGTTTCAAAGCATAAAATCATGAATCATACCTCCTTAAAAACGATCGAAGATTTGAGACCTGGAAATAGTGTCTTTTCAAGTCTGCTTATTATTCTGTCAGCCACAAGCTCCTTCTTTGCATTGTAGTCTTTTAGTGAGAGTCCCTAATGAGTAAAGAACTCCTTGCGGTTATTCGAAAGAAAAGACAAACAAAACTTGATCGCGGTATTGGATTCAATTATATCAAGTAAAACTACCTCCCAGTCCTCTATGCTTGAAGTTGTAAATATATGAAGAATATGACGTCCTTCTGGTGCCAACGATGAATCAAGAACAGTTGGAATACTCAAAAATATACTTCCATAAGGCTTTTCTAAATTCGCCCAATCATCCTGCAGAATCCACAGAACATAGAAAATGAACCAAACAAGAGAAAGAGAATTAAATATCCTAATCTCGAGCTGAATTGTCGTAGTACCTCAAGGATAAAATGGTGGCAATCTGTGTCTGGTGGTAGGACCTCGGCCTTAACCCCCAAGTGAATAGAAAGAAAAGACGGTGCTTTAACATATGCCTTCTGGAAATTTTCTTCTTCCTTTGGCAGATTCTCAGCCTTCAAAAGCTTCCCTAGAATTAACAAGGATATATAATTAAACGCTTTATTGGAAAATTAATATGGTGCATGTCAAGAATAGGACTAATTTGGTGTAATTTGTCCCGAACCCTTTTTTCCTTTGATTGATTATAATTGATTAGTTTGATTAGAATTAGGAGATTAGATGGAGAAAATTAGAGAGCCTGAGTATGCGAATAAGAATCATTCAATTTTCTTCCCAATTTAACAATATAGAATTCTCAAAGCTTCGAGGAGAACTAACCAAAAGTATCCCATCTGGTAGCATTTGATATTATGGTTTTAGCATAAAACTTCCTCCCATCTGACAGCTTCACTCCCACCTACACATAAATTTGGAATGAAGACGAGCATATTGATTTTGCATCTAATAACAATAATAAGAGTCTGAAAGTAGCTATTTAGGACCAAAAATGTAGTCAATCTTACAGCTTTGCCACTGTCAACGATAATATTGGTTGCATTTGCCCTGTATAGTATTTTACTACCCTGATTAACCAAGCCCTCCGCTAAGGACTTAGCAATTTGTCCTACTCCACCAACGGGATAGTTGATTCCACCAAAATGTCGGTCACATAGCACCTACAGCAGAAAACTCTATGAGAAAATGGGAAAAGTATAAATGCACGGGTAGGTGGAAAGTTAACAGAAAATTACCATGCTTGCATTGATCATTGGTGTTTGTAAAGCATTCACGGTGCTGACAATGAAGCACTGAAGAACAAGAAGAATAAATTTTTCAAGAAATCAGTTAGTGTGCAAGTGTGAAATTCAAAGCTCAAATAAATAATTAGTTAGCAAAGCAACTAACCTCTGCATCTATAAAGGACAGCAACTGGGTGTCTTTTATGAACATCCTAGCAATGTCGCCAGCATTCTGGGGCAAATAATAAGCTGTAATGAGCAAAAAGGAACATGACCAAAAAAAAAAAACGGTTGTGATTTAGGATATTTAAGAAATTCCACAAGAAAGGAAATAAAGGGATTATGATCATTTAAAAAAAAAGTGCAGCAGTAAAAATCAGTTTGTAAATAATTACCAAGAGTCAAGCACTCGAGGGGCTTTTTAAAAAACTGTCCAAAAAGGTAAATTGGTTCCTCCAATGATTTCAATTCCAAGGAATTCAAGGCATTGAAGATCTGCCCAACACATTAAACATATCAATGTCAGTCAAAACTGAATAAATTTAATACTCGAGAGATCGCTGCAATCACCTTAATTAAAACAAACCTTCCAGCATTCACCATAGAACTTGAGAATTCCTTCCTTTTCATGCGGAAATTTATTCACGAGTTCTGCAACGAAGTCACTGTATTCTCTGTGTACTCGGACTGACAGATCATCGGGTAGGTGGAAATGAACAGTAGTTGGATCAGGTAGCACCTCTATCTTACATCCTACAGCTGCCAATGCTTGAGTAATCAAATTTAGATTTCCCTACAAAGATAAGATATGAAACATAACTGTATAATCAACAAAGCATGACAAACAAGATCAGGCTGCATCATTCTAAGGCTTGCATTTCTATCATTAACTACTACTAGCATCCATAACTTTATTGATAGTAGTTTATAAAAGAGATAACAGTTCAACTGAGAATAATAAATCCATCCTCCCTATAATATTAAGAGTAACATAATAGACTATTTCTTCTCCTATCCACTTTGTGTGTTATCTTTTCCAGTTGGTAGGCTTAAACAGATTTTTGAGATTATAGATTATATAATCCACATTCACATCGAAACTTTGAAGCAATGGTTAAGTTTCCATTTAAACCAATGAGAACTAGCAAACACCATTGTTGAGACTAACAAGAACAAGAACCAAAACATCCAAATTACCAGCAACATATTTATATGCAATCCTAAACATGTACATATACAAAATTACAAAAATATCCTTGTCCAATCCAGTCACTTATCATCCTCAGACCTCAGTACATATGAGACATACACAATAACCATTTATTAGGATTTCTAAACAATCACAAAGGAAAAAGAGATGATTGGAATCAACTAACCTTATCACTGAATCCAAACATCACAGATGATCCAACATCAAATGTGTAACCATCTCTCTGGTAATACCCAGAGCTCCCACCTGGAATCACATACTTCTCCAATACCAAAACCTTGGCTCCTTTCACAGCCAATTGCGTCGCCGCCACCAAACCGCCAATTCCTGATCCTATAACAATGGCATCATAGCTCTCACCCTCTTCTACTTCTACACCAATATCCCCCTCACTCTCCACTACTCTATCTGCACTAGCCACCGATTTCAACTGAGAAAAAACACCTCTTTTTCTTTGCTTGGCACAGTGCTCAGTTCTCAATGCGTCCAAGTACAAATTTTTATCTTTCTGATACCGAGGTTTATAATTATAACCACCCAAAGCTGCAACCTTGGACTCCTTGGAGTCAGTAAAAAGACGAACACTGCTAAACCCAAAGCTCAAAGTAGCCATTCCGAGCTTGAATTGCAATCTATTCACAGAAAGGGATAAAATTTTTCCTTAATCTTTTCCAAGATTTCGCTTTGCAGGCACCCAGAGAGCTATTCCTTCTGAACTGCAAGCTATTCGGAAAGGGATAATTTTTTCCTTAATCTTTTCGAAGGCTTTGATTTGCAGGCGCCAAAGAACAGTACTGGGAAATGGATTTTTGAATTCTCATAACATCTGTGCTGCTGAGTTGAGGGCGGTGCAGTGGGTTGGGTGGTGGCTTCTCGTAGTGGTCGGAGGTGAAGTGGATTAGCATGATGATTCTTGGGCGATTATTCCTTGTTAGCTGTGAAAGATGAGACAAATTCCTTTTTTTGTCGAAACAAAAATTATAACAAATTTCGTTATTTTATTGCCTTTCCAGTTGGGCAGTTAGGCCTGGCCTAACTCTTTAGCCCAGCCCAATTTCTGGTAACAACTAACTTGGCCCTGCCCAACTAATTGGCAAATTATTCTGTGATTCGGTCCACCTTGTAAGATGGATCTAAGCTCAAAATACATAATTTATATACTGAATGTTCACAATTTATATATTAAATGTTCCCAATTTAAATTGTAAACATTTAGTATATAAATTGTGAGCATTCATTATATAAATGAACACAAATTTATCTTACAAAGTGGATATAGTAGGTTCATGGTATGACTATTGCAACTAATTTTTTACATTGAGAATTATGAATACAAGCTTAATTGAGAATCGAACTATTCGAGTGTGCGTACTATGTAAAGTCTGTCAATTCAAATGAAGAAGACTAATTGATTGCTTTTACCAAGAGTTAAACGGATCATTTCGTGATTATTAAGTTAACAACTCAATAAACTTGATTGGATTTGATTCGGTCACTCCTTTCAAAACGAAGTTAAAATTTAGAGTGTGCATAGGATGAATCATATTTTTGTGTAATAACCACCAAATTTAAACTATAATCATGTTTTACCTAATTGATTAATTTTTTTTGGGGCTAAAATTGTTTATTCTAATTGATATGAGGATATTCGATAGGAAAGAAGCAGCTTTATGAGTTTTAACCGATTCCGGCAGGGTGATGGGTGGTGAGCGGTTGGCACCATACAAAAGAAGCGCCAAAGAATTTGGATCCACATAGCAACTATCTCCGATTTGTCTATGCAATCTCTTACGCTACCTAAATTCGCCGCTAATCCTCCGCCACCTTTCTTCTTTCGCTGCTCTGCTCACGCACCTCATCGTCAATCCATTTCACTCTCTTTCCAGGTTAAACGCTCGCTCGCTCTTTACAATCGATTCCCGTGTTTGGTTTATGTGTTCAATAAGCATTTGGGGGATTCTTTTGGCAATTCTCTAAGTGATGATCGTTAAAGTTGGGATTTTTATTTTTATTTTTGAAGTCTGTGTCTAGTGCATACAGAGATTGCAGTATTTGAACTCGACCGATCGGATCTAGATTTGATGTTCGTAGTTTGATTCTAGTTGAATTGAGTGTTTGGATGCTTAGATTTTTGTGAAGTTGCGATTTATTTGATTCTGCACTCGTGATTCTAGTTGAAATGCTAAATTTCTGGATAAGTTGCTGCAGTAACCTGACAAGTTCCCTGACTACTTTATATAATAAATTTTGGATTTCTGATAACATATGTTAACAAGAAACCACAGGAAACATCACAGGATCAAGAAACACACTTAGGACTTGAGATGAAAAGCTAAGGAATCGTACTGATATTATTTCATAAATTAGTAATTTTAGGAAGTTTCATGAGCTGTTAGCTTTTGCAAGGGTTTGCATTTGCTTCTACTTCTCCCAATAAGGTGGTGAGTTTGTCTAAAGGGAAACATTAGTTCGCGTTTGTTGTTTAGACTAATCTTATCATTTCATGTACTCCTTGTTGCTCCGTAGCTGATGGTTTTGTGCTATTGCTCTAAGTTATATTGCAGATCCATTTTGGTTCCTATTTTGAAGATGAATCTATACTTAATTGCTCCGTTCTGCCCAGTCGTAGTTGATTAGTTGTAGTTGTTGGTAGAAAATTCGAATAGTTTCAGATAAACTAATTCAACAGATCATTGGCTGTAAATCTTAAGCAATTGGCTTTTTTACCTTTTTTGCAGAGTGAAAATAACATTAGAGAAACCATGGATCGCCTAACCAGTGCTGCTCGTCTCATGATAGTTTCAGATCTTGATCACACAATGGTGGGTGCTTTATTCTTTTCTTTGTTTTGTTTTGTTTTGTTTTACATGTTTCCTATTCTCAGCATGGTGCTTCGTAACATAATTGTGATTATGCTTTGCAGGTTGATCATCATGATCCCGAGAACCTTTCTCTGCTCAGGTTTAATGCCTTGTGGGAAGCCAATTACCGCAATAACTCTTTGCTGGTGTTCTCAACTGGGAGATCACCTACACTTTACAAAGTGTTGAGGAAAGAAAAGCCGATGCTAACCCCAGACATTACCATTATGTCTGTGGGTACTGAAATAACATATGGTAACGCAATGGTGCCAGACAATGGTTGGGAAGAATGTTTGAACCATAAATGGAACCGAAACATAGTAACTGAGGAGACTAGCAAATTCTCTGAATTGAAACTCCAGGTACAGTAATATGTTGACATTTGATTATTCATTTCTCTAGTTAAACAAGCCATGGTCAACTTGTTATTTTGGTTGGCCAAACTCAAAAGAGATTTGGAAAATGAGATATTTAACATAAACTAAAACATGGATTCCTTGGCGTTTTATTTATTTTATGGAACTGGTCTTTTTGTTTCACTGCAGTCAGAAACAGAGCAACGTCCACACAAGGTTAGCTTTTATGTCCAGAAGGACAAGGCTGAAGAAGTGACAAAAGCTCTTTCTACTCGTTTAGCTGAGCGTGGGGTACGATAAGCTTTTACTTCTGTACTTTTTGTTGAGTTTCACAGCATTGTGAAGTATGTTTCTTTTTATTCTTGCTCCATCAAATGCAAAACCTTTCTGTCTATGTCATAATCAGAAGCTACTATTATTTACTGTTCTAATGTATATCACTTCTTTATGATCATCAGTTGGATGTCAAAATAATTTATAGTGGGGGGATGGACTTGGATATTTTGCCACAAGGTGCTGGCAAAGGTCAGGCTCTTGCATATTTGCTCAAGAAATTGAAAAGCGAGGATAAATTGCCTGTAAACACCCTTGCCTGTGGTGATTCTGGA
Source organism: Ipomoea trifida (assembly GCA_003576665.1). Taxonomy (NCBI): domain Eukaryota; kingdom Viridiplantae; phylum Streptophyta; class Magnoliopsida; order Solanales; family Convolvulaceae; genus Ipomoea; species Ipomoea trifida. The sequence goes on along the minus strand of CP025658.1, from coordinate 1,253,062 downwards.
AATGATGCTGAATTGTTTAGTATTCCAGATGTTCATGGTGTGATGGTAGGCGTTTCTCCTTCTCTTTAATTATACTGTGCCCAATCATGACTATTCTTTTACCTAGGGTGTGCACTGGGTGGTTTCCCATAGCTGACTGGCTCAAACCAAGAAGGCCAATAGGCCGCTCCCGCTAGGAGTCAAACTTGTAACATTGTGATTACCAAGTCAACAGCCTGACTAGCTTGGCTGGGGTTACCCCCTTTAAACTGTGATTTGATTATAAAGTTCATGGTTTTTCATTGGCAGGTTGCTAATGCTCAGGAGGAATTGTTACAATGGCATGCTGCAAATGCCAAAGGCAATCCGAAAATAATTCACGCAACAGAGAGGTGTGCAGCGGGCATCATACAAGCCATTGGCCATTTCAACCTTGGTCCTAGTACGTCTCCGAGAGATGTCACAGACTTGCTAGATTCTAAGGAGGGGAGCGTTGATCCTGCTTATGAAGTCGTGAAATTATTTTTGTTTTTTGAGAAATGGAGGCGCGGAGAAATTGAGAACTCAGAGGCTAACCTGGCAAAGATGAAAGATTTTTGTGTACGTTCTTTAACCTCTATCTACTGTCTGAAGTTCATCATCTATGCTAATTCACTTGTTCAATTGACGGCTTCATTTACTTAGCATTCCGCTATTATTTAGATAATCTGATCGTTAAGTGTTGCAGTGTCCATCTGGCGCTTTTATCCACCCATCAGGCATTGAGAAATCTCTTCAGGACTGTATAAGTTCATTAAGAACGTGTTATGGAGACAAACAAGGGAAACAGTTCCGCATTTGGGTGGATCAAGTTATACCCGTGCAGGTTGGTTCAGACTCGTGGCTAGTGAGGTTCAAGAGGTGGGAGCTCTCTGGTACGTTTTCTTTGCCTAACATTCAAGATGGTATTTTGCTTCTCGTTTTCCACATCTGGTTTCTGATGCAACGGTGATTCTTGTAGGTGAAGAACAACAATGTCGCTTGACCACTGTTCTACTAAGTTCAAAGGTAGCGTCTTTAAACCGTAACACTTTGACAGATCCTAACAAAACATTATTGCATCTTATTTTATTTTGAGAATTTGCATTATTTTGATTCATGTGTCTCAGGATGTGAATGTTGCACAAGGTCTCAAATGCATGTATGTGCACCAGACATGGATGGATGGAGCTGCAGCAGCAAAGGAGGACAGTTCAACCTGCTTCTTCTAGACTGTAATCTCATCTCAAATATCACTTTTCTTGTATTTCCTCCCTCAGAATAAGACAGAATCTTAACTGATCTTTTTTTCTTTTTTATTTTCCTAGATAAATAAATTTTAGTATATAGAAATACAATTGAAATCCATGATACTATAAGTATTACATTTTCATTTAAAAAAAATATTTACATCTAACAAGACTGACTCATAGAAAAATAGATATTATGGGAGCCACTTCAGCCAAGTTTTGTTAGACTATTGGCTTGGTAAATGGTAACCACAAAGTTCTAAGTTTGACTCCTTAGTGAAAGACGCTTATTAGCCTTCTAGGTTTGAGTTTGTCAGTTATGGACAGTCTAAGGTAATTTACTTTTTAGTGACCATTTACTGGTTAGGGTCATAAAGGTGGATTTTACGTAGTGCAGCATATCTTCGAGTAATAATTGTGAATTTTTCTCGTCACTAAAAATAAAAATACAGTACTATCTTAGTTATATAACTCCAAAAGATTTAAATTATCTTTTAGGGTATCGCGCAATAGTTTTTTTACAAAAATTATATATATACACACAAAATTAAGAACTTAAAAAGATTATGTTTTGTACATATAATAATACAATTATACAAGGGGAGTGTAACTCGATCACCCGCAACTATACCATATACTAAAATGTAGATGACTAGTAGATGTACATAAATACCAAAATTGACCCTATAACTAGAGTCATAATTAAATTAAATTAGACTAGAAAGACCAGTCATTAGTCAATTAAGCACCTACAGCCACCATTGGATGAGAGTGAAAAGTCACATGTGCCCTTTGAGTCCCCTGGATTGTATAATCCCTTTATAAAGAGCTTGCCAATTTTCAGGCATTGACTCGAACCTCTCATCGTCAACCCCTCGTGTCCGGCGGCCGACCGACGGCGACACCACCACGTACTTCTTGTGGTAATGGTGGTGGTGCTGCTGATCTCCGGCGACGGAATTGTTTTCCGATGGCAGCTCCCCCACTTCATCTGCAAACCTCACCTTCTTCTTCCCCTGCCCTTTCTCCAACCCTACAAGATCAACCAACATAATTGAAGGATCTGTTCTGTCTCAACTAACAGTTCAAAATGATAGTTGGACTGCACATTTATGTTTATATATACAGTATATGTGTTGATGAGCTCCAAAGAGCACATCTCAACGACCCCACATCACCTCCACAAGAGGTCGATGAGCTTCAAACAACGCATCTCGAGTTTGATATGATCCCACATCGTTTTCACAAGAGATCAACTGCGGGTCAGCCCACATCACCTCCACAAGAGGTTGATGGGCACCAAATAACACATCTTAAGTTTGATATGACCCCACCTCCTCTCCAGAAGAGATCAACTGTGGGTCAGTGACAAGGCAAAGATATATATATAAAAGGAAAACAATGAGATTACCGAATTCGAATTCGATCTTCCTCATGAAATCAGACATGAGGTGTTTGTGGACTTTGAGGGCAAGAAGAACGACGCTTCCCGACACTGCAAAAACCGCCATGCAACCTGCGCTCAAAGAATTCTCCATTGTTTTTTGTTCTTTGTTTTTATGCTTCTTTCAAGAAAGATCAAAGGATAATGTCTGGTTTGAAAGAAACGTTAAAGATGAAGTAGAACAAAGAGAGAAGATGCATTCGGAGAAGCCGAGGAATCTCGTGAAACAAACGGGAGATCGAATACTTTTGTCTGATGACCCGACAGAAGATTCAAGAAACCCTAGTTTTATTTTCTTTGCGTTTTCTCTTTAGAATTTGCCAAATGCCATTACTAAGAATGCATCTGGCATATCAGAATCTGCTATTTGCTCATGTATTTATACATATATATATATATATATAGTCAATGCATGTCTACGCTCCTCTCGTTTCTTTTCTTGCGAAATGTCGTTAGTGTCCTCCGATTACTGCATCTAGTAATGATGGTGAAGGGCAAAAGGGGGAGAGGAAGAATTGTGGATATTTTAAACCTGTCAAAAATGGAGAGCTGGAGTTTGTTGCATTGTTTGGTGAAGCGTACAAGTTTGGGAATGAGACATATGTTTGGGTGTTGGTTATTCGTTTTTGTAACGACATGAATAACTTAGCTAAGAATTGATAGATCATTCTTAATTATTTTCTTTTCGAGAGTCCACATGCCCCGGCCAGACAAAGCATCTAGAAGGATGATGTAAATCATGACAATTGAGCTGAACACAGAGACTAAATTTTTGTTTACTGCGCACAATAAACCCTCCTCAATTTGAGAGGCTGTCATTCTTTTTTTTTTTTAAACAACTGACCCTATTACATTGTAGTATCTGTTCATCTATACTTTTCTCAACCTATTGAAGCACAAAGAGTCAATTTCGAGATCTCCTCCACTGAGACTCGAACTCATGACCTCCCATCTAAGGGTGTCATTCTTAATTATTTGATTTATAAGAAGGCGCGCAACTGCTATTTGCGTGTACGCTTTGAATAAAGTTCGTTTTGTAAGCTTAGTTGGCAAAAGATTAGAATTTATGGTTTGGGTGTAGGTCAATGGTAAACATCTCACAATAGTTGTCTAGGTCATTCTTAATTCATTAAAGGTGGGTGCATGATTTTATGTTGTGATTTGGTTGTTGATGAGAGTAGTGGAGTGATGATAAGTCAAAGTTGAGGAAATTATGTGGAAGTAACGTTTAAAGCTAGGATAGATGTTAGGATCAAAAGATAAGAAATCATGGGTTGGTATAGGTAAGTGTAAACTATTGATTTAAAAGGGGAAAAAGTTGATCAGATTGGTCAGGATCTTTTAAAACTATACTATTATCATGATTACATGTCAAACACTCAATTTATAAACATTTAGCTTTAAGGTGGGTGTTCAAATGACTTCCAGAGGTCATTTTATAGATTTTTTTGTGTTTGGATATTCAAGAAAAATAAAGTTAAAGGAAAATTCTCATTCTGATCAATATAATGGAAAAGAAAGATCTAACTTGACGAAAGATCTCATGACATTCCATATGAATGAGTCACTACATGTCATCTAAGCACAATGTGTTTGGGTACTGATAATTATTTGACGCAAAAAAATAAGAACTTTAGGCTTCTGTACGTCATGACCCAAAATCAAGCATGGGTAACGTATTTAATCCTCAACTTGACATGAATCTGAGACCAAGCAAAAGACCGTTGCCCGCATGTTATAAAGTCTTGGCAACGTAATCAAGTTAACAACAATTATATGTCGTGACTATTGAACAATTTTAATACCATAAATAGTGAACATTAATTAGTAATTATCATGTCATCTAAGTGGTCAAAAGGCATACATATAAGAACTTTTTGTTTCTGAATTATAGGATAATTGTAGAATTCGTTTATAAATGTGAGTCATACTCACTTTTTGTCTCTAAGTGTTAGTCATACTCACTTTTCGTCCATAAATTATCGTTGACGTTGCACTTTTTATCCATTTACTAAAGTTTGGGACGAAATTTGTAATTTTAATATAAGTTATGGACGAAAAGTGCAATATCGTACCAATCATAATTTATTACGAATAAAAAGTGAGCATGACCAATACTTATACATGAATTGACTTTTTGGGATGAAAAATGTAATTTTTTCAAAAAAAAAAAATGGATGATATATATTAGAATGTCTCCTACTTTTTCGGAGTTTTGTCCATTATAAGCTTAGCTTTGTGACTCAAAATATTTGCCGTGCATGCCTCCCTTCCACGGCCAGAGAGGATGACTATTTCCTCCTCCTTATCGCCGGCCGCTGCCCCAATTTCTCCCATTTCCCATTTATCATAAACAAAACATTTGCTTTCAATTCGATCCTCCTTTCGTTGTTGGATCGAACATCTATCCTATCGTTCCAAATTTATTTTAGATTAAACCCAAAAAAAAAAATGTATCCTCCGTATTAATTAAACAATCGAGATTAATTTCCATGATCGCCGTAATCGACGCTCAATTTTAGCGCCGCCTCAATAAAATACCGATGGAGAAGCAGCGGGGGCGGCCGTTGCTGGCGGAGCAGGACGACTATTCGTGCGGGCGGCGGCGCCGGAGAAGGGAGCGGGTGGCGGAGGTGGTCGGAGGGACCACGGCGGAGTGCGCGGCGGTGTGGTGCTGCATCCCCTGCGTCGTGGTGGAGATTCTGGTTCAGGCCGTTTACAAGGTCCCGTCGGAGCTGTGCCGGAAGGCTCTGAGGAAGCGCCGGCGCAGGCTGGCGAAGAATGGGGGTTTTCCGGTCTGGGATGATTCGCTTATGCGCATGCACCGCCATACCGTGGACGACGCCGCCGTGGAGCCGCCGGACGAAGATGCGGTGGAGTTGGAAAGGGAAATGTGGAACAAGTTTTCCGGCGCCGGATTCTGGAGAAGTCCCTCTCAGAGGACTGATTTATCTCAATTGTGACTATACAACAATATAATAATTCCCAGTCCAAGAAAAATTCCTATCTTAACATATTCTTTTTTTTTTTTTTTTTTTTTTGGTTATGGGAATTTTAATTTATGTGTGTGGATTGAAATTTATATAAACTTGGGTTGAAAATTTGAAAGAAAACTTGCATGCAATAACGAAAGTGCTTAACATAATATTAAGCTAACACGTTAGAATCTATTATAAATTTTACGATTCTTTCTACCGTAAAGATATATCATTACATGAAAGTATGGTTCAATAATAAATATTATCATATCAGGGCTGATATAACACTAACATATTAATTAGGATTTGTTATCACGGCTAATATAACACTAAAAAAATTTTAATCTAACCCGCACCACTATGAATAAGTTAGGGTCCATCTACGAGTCTCAACTCACTTTAACACTTCTAGAAATGATGTATGAATAATACAACACACTTAAAACGTGTGAAATCGTCATACGAAAACGCATAAAACTAATAGTTATTAGATACCCTAAGACCCACTAATGCCTATTTAATTTAGAGATTACAAATCAAGCATATATCTTGGTCACCTAATGTGGTCTTGATATAGCAATTCTCTATCCTCATTCCTCATCTCTTTTCCATTATATAGAATATCCCCTGATATATATATTGTATACTATGCAATCTTATTTCTTCCTTTATGCTAATGAGAACAAGATGCCTTTTGGGTAGCGGTAGAGATGGAATAAATAAAGGGGCATAATTCCACAAGCACCAACATCATATCGTGATTTTATTTAATTAATTTATACTTATATTTTATTAATTCATGATTAAGTAATGAATATTAGGTATTAACATTTATTATAAACTGATACAAAATTTTATCAAGGACCTTGTGGTTTTTGGTGAATTGTAATTATTGAAAGTAAAAATTTATAAGGAATTGACATCTGAATTTTGGTGAATAGTTTTGTATTTAAATATGCACAAAAAATGTCACTTTTAAATTATATAGGCTCGAACTCATGACCTTTCATTTGAGGGAGGCCACTACATGCCATTTGAGCGCAAGGTGCTTGGCATATCTTTTTCTTTGTTAAACTTTTATGTATTATATATATTTGGAAAAAATTTATTACATTTTATTTTTGTCATAAAATTCAATAACTTGAAGTCCATATGGATTTGAACTCAATTACCTCATTTATAGAGATTTTTTTAGATACAATACACTTCTATATTTATCTTTCAAAAATCTTTTTGAATTGCACTTCTCACCTTTATAAATAGGGATCTCTATGTGTCATTATAGCGAAATCTAAATATTTTTTTAAAAAAATCTCTCTTCACCTATGTTCTTGTCCTTGTATTATTGTTTTTGTCTTTCTCATTTTACTTTATTACATTTAGATTGCATCTTAAAACAAAAAGTATGAAGATCAAAATTAAATTATTAGACAAGACTCCTAATTTTAATGTGATGGGATAAGGGTACACCCAATCAGGCATATAAAAGAGATGGACCGAGTTGGTGGCCGGACTGAGTGCAGAAGAGGTACGACAAGTCAAACGAGCGTTGACCAGTTGGACAATAAGGCGTTAGTTGGCCGACTAACAGCTGGAGGGGGCGCTGATGACTCTTCAGGCAAGCAGAACGATGAGACTAACCTGTCAGAAAGAAGGATGCTTGAGTAAGATAGGCAAACGGATAGCCGTTTGAGAAGTCTAATTAGCCTGGCAGCCAATTGAGACGTTCATGCAGCTTGTTGGGAGGTTGCGTAGAACCCATAGGCAGTCAGTAAGAAGACCGGGATAGTCAGTCGAGGTCGAACAAAAGGTGCAGATAGTCATCCAAGTGGCTGAGTGAGTGGGCCTAAACTCGAGCATAGTACCAAGAGGACAGACTCGTGTAAGAGTTGAGAAGAAAATCAAGTGGAGGGAGGAGTCACACCTAGTAGTATGGCAGGGGTGACTGGAGGGGCTAGCCGCTAATGGAAGAATAAGCCAACTCCAAGGTCGACTAGGGCGAGGGTTAGAACACATTCCATATTTGAAAGAGATTTGGAAAGGATTTCATTGAGGAAGAAAAGAAAGGTTTGGAGGAAAATCCGGGAGCCATAAAGAAAGTAAATCAAATGCATTTATGGTAGATTATGGTTACCTATTTGTAGCCTCTTATTTCCTGTATAAATAGGATTAGAATACCTTTAAAATGTTAAGCTTTTACACGCATACAGAACATAATAAACTTTATTTTTTTGGTGACTAGTCTTTATACTTTTTTCAATGGTGTTAACCTGCCATTTGACTGCTCCGGTGATAAATAAAATCAACATAATGAAACAACCCAAATTTTATGCTATTTATTATTCTTAATTTTCCTTCTCATTATTTCTCTTTTTCTAAAATGAGGAAGAGAACAAAACATTAGGTTGTCGGTCAACTCACAACTCGCAAAGCTCGGTTCTTCATAGACAAAAAACATTTCGATCATAACCTGTTTAATTATTAAGATGGTTTGTGATTATTGATTAACTATTTAACTCGTATGTTTTGGCCCATCTTGATCACCTTATTGAAATAAATTATTAAGGAAAGGGTAGGTGTAGCTTTGAGTATGAATCATGTGCAATGTAAGCAGGGTGTTTTTTGTAATCTTCGAGAATTAGGGAAAAGGTGCAAATAGGCCCTTGAACATTTCGCGAAAAGTCAATTAGACCCACGAACTTTTAAAAAGTGCAATTAAACACATGAACTCACGATTTTGAGTCTTCTGAGCCCATTAACCGGTTACCTCTCCGATAAGAACCGGTAATTGCCTCCGTGGCTCGCCAAGTCAGCAATGTTTTGATTATTTGGATTGCCACATTGCCACATAAGCTTAAACAATAAAAAAAAATTAAAATAAACAAATTAAAGCCCTAATTCTCATTTTTCTTCACTACTTCTTGCCAAATCCCACAACCCAGAAACTCACTCTGCCTTGCCGAAAAACACCATTTTTTCCGGCAAAAAATGGAAAAAAAAAAAAAAAAAAAAAACCATCATAGCAGACACAGCACCACCGTACTTGCTTCTTTCCCTCAACACCACACCGTACCACCGATGAAGGCAGCAGATCGGAGCAGCAACGAGCAGCCAGCACCGCCGGCCATCGCAACCACCAACGCCATCTCCGGTCACCACCAGCTCCCACTCTCTCTCTCTCTCTCATCGGCGAGCGGACGGTGAATGGTGGAAGTGGCCGGCGACCTTGACCTCTTTTCTTCCTCCGGCGAACCACCGACCCAGATCCCATTTCCATCGCCAACTCTTTTAAATTGTTGTGAAATATACTATGCTGCAAGACAAACACCACTGCAAAACAAAACAAATGTAAATTTATTCAAAAAAAAACAAAATACTATAAATAAATTTAATACACTGACAAAATTGCACAAAGCTTCTGCGGAGGTGGTTAAGCCGGAAGACGTGCAGAGATTATGAGAACGCGAAGGTGACGAAACTGGAAGACGGGTTGCGATGATGCTCCGAACTCAGATCTGAAGAAGAAGAATCGCCACCGTCACTCTGAACTCAGATTTGAGGAAGAAAAATTGCTTCACCACCATCGCTCGTGGCGCTCCGAACTCAGATAAGAAGAAGACACCCAAAAACAATCGCTCCGCCACTGTTGCTCCCAACTCAAATCTGAAGAAGAAGAATCGCTCCGCCACTGTTGCTCCCAAAAACAATCACTCTGCCACCGTTCTTTACCTATGCTTACGTGGCAAAATTAAATTTTAATATTTTCGCCAACTAAGATGCCACATGGGCATTTACCGGCAATGACCTGATAGTTAACCGGCTAATGGGGTAGGTTGAGCTAAAATCGTTAGTTTATGTATCTAATTGCACTTTTTGAAAGTTCAAGGGCCTAATTGACTTTTCGTGAAATGTTCGTGGGCTTATTTGAACCTTTTCCCTCGAGAATTATTCACTATGAAAATAAAGATATTTTAGGGTAATGTCCCTACATAAGGACAAAGAGTAGAAGTACTGGAAAGAACATAGTACAAATAGTGGGCCACTAAATAAAGATTTGCAGATAATAATTAATGCCCTAAATTAAATCAGATGGTCCATTTCACCCTCCACCGACGGTAGGGAAAGGGGCAAATCCGTCCATTCACCTTGCAAAAGATTTTAAGGACAATTTTTCATGTGGCAAGCTGTCCCTTCAATGAAACCTGTTGGTACGGTAACCCCTAAAGCACTGCCATTCACGCGCCTCACGCTACCCGACAACGAGACTGGGCTTTTGCTTCTGCTTGGAAAACACTCGTGGCTTCACGGCGTGGCTCGGCTTATTAGTCCCACACCGAGTCACCGACACCCACATCCCGGCTTCCCACGTTTTTCCTTTAAGCCGTCTTCTCGGCTCTACCGACAGCCGTCTGGGAGCCGAAGACGGCGCGGCTTCCCTCCACCTTCTGGTCTCAGATCGCCACTCGCCGCTGTGTTGTCCCACGTACAGCCTGTCTGAAACTTGACTTTGTCACTCTCATAAACTCTCAGTCAAACTCCAAACAAACATTTTTATTTATTTTTTCTTTTGTTATTTTTGTGTACTTCGTACCTTACAAGAGTAAAGAGTTCTATCAACTAAATTTCGCGTCATTGAATTTAATTTAATTTGGTGCTGGATATTAGGTAAAGTACAAATATTTGGACCTTAAATACTTATAATTTAGAGATAAAAGCCACCAAATAATTTGATTGGTGCTATGATGATTCGTAACAACCAATTTTAATGTTTACTACTTTGGTTTGAGGATACAAGTGGTTGAGTAAACGTCGTGACAAATATGTCAAGTGATGCAGCTGGATTGTAGAGCGGCTATAATAGCCTAGTATAGTTGTGTATCATACATAAGTTAACTTAGCCTTGTCTATTTGGTGCAAACTCATCTAACTACTAATTTTATTGACCATCTTTGATCAATCAAGTTATCAATAATACTTATTCCTTAAGTATGATATCATGAATTTATTGTTTAGATTATTAGACCAATTAATTTGCCTTATAATCCTATCATGGCTTATATTTTCAAAGTAAATGGCTAATCTCATTAAGAGTAGTGAGTTGGTTTTATGATTACAACTTTACAAGGTACCTGAACGGCGGGCCAACAAACTGTAAAACAAGAGAAAAATAATCAAAAGTATGGAGGAAAATAATGAGGCAAAGTAATTGCATTTGTATTAAAATCAGAACCCCTTACAATGTTACCTTAGAGGTATTTATACAAGATTAATGTGCTTCGAAAATGAAAGAATGAAGAAATTAGGAAATCTACCAAAACTCCCAAACTGCCCTATTTCTTTTCTAATACTGAAAAATGAAGATTTTGCACTAAATATTGAAGAGATCTTCAAAGATCCTAGCTTAACCGCTACAAGTGTCGCACCCCATCGGACATCATAGGCAATTTGCCAACACTAGGTAGGCTAATGGGTTATCGGACTCAATCGGCTTGTCTATGGGTCATAGCAGTCGAGCTGTGGGCTTTGAGTATTGAGAAGCGCTTCAACTGGATACTCTATTTGAAGGTATTCATCAGTAATCTATACTATATATAAAAACATTATCCTCCTCCCAATTTTTCCCGCCCAAAGTCAGGGACATTTTAGTAAAATCATTGATTTTATTAATTATCCATATTTATATATAATATATTCATAAAAATTAGCCATTTATATGTATTAATTATAATTGGTTATCTTCCATTCTTCCATTCATACCTATTAATAGTATATGGAGGTTACATATATAATATAATATATAATAATATAATATAATATAATATAATATAATAATTCATATGCATTATAGTATGGAGGTTACAAAATAATGTAATAATATAATTTTATAATATTAAATGGTAATTTTATACTAAGATCCAAATATAGGAAACCCGGTCATAAGCCATGTTAAGAATAAAAATGTTAAGAATTAAAATAAATTACACTTTCCTTTAGAAATTAAAATTAATTATACTTTCCTTTTGAAAATTTAAATAAATTTATAACACTCACATTTGCTACCTATAAATACAATGGATTGGTGACTTGAAAATCACAATTGATACTAGCTAATCCATTGTTTCGATGTGTTTCGATAGATATGCTTTTATAAATTTATTCTGTTGATTTAGTTTCGGATCCATTGGGGAGTGGAAGATCTTAAGCCGAGGTATGATTAATACGTTTTATTTTGTTGATGAAGGAATTATTTTAACTTTATATTGTTGTTGATGAAAGTGCTCATGGGATTTTTTACGAATTGATTTTAACATTAGGTATAATTTTATAGAGCTGCTTTATTTGTTGCATAGCTTTTTTTTTTGGTTGACTTTAATTTTTTTTTTCTTTAGCAATTACACAAGCATTCAATTGTCTCTGTTTTAATATCAAGTTACAACAAATCTTCTCCTTGACAATCATTCGCGAAAATGCTACAGTGTTATTGTTAGTTCACACTTTAGTTGTAAATTGGTTGTAGGTTTTTCTCAATTCGCACACTGTTGAAAATGGGTAATTATTTTTTAAACTGTTGCAATGTAATTTATCCCTAAACACGGCAAAAGTGAGAATGATATTCACAACCTGAGGATGGTTTGAACGCATACAGTAATGATGTTGTTATTCATAGTTTAATGTATATACATAATTTTTATTTTTCTTCTTACAGTATTTTTTTTGTTTTTTTGAGATGTACTAAAAAGTATTTTTACAATATTATTTTCATGAATTTGTGATTAGCTTCTATTTTCTCAATCCTCAATTTCAATTTTTCTAAGAAATATGATCAATAATTATTGTGGCATGATTACTTTTAGTCAATAATTGTACTTAAAAAAAAATGTCACATGCCTAACATCCTTAATTTTTATTTTTGTCACAGTCATTCAACTATAAGAGTTTATGAGATAATGAAAGAAATTACATGTTAGGACAAGATACTTGAATGAAAAATATTACATGTTTTTTTTGTGCGCGATAATATTATGATTAGGCAGTCTCTTCATTGTCCAAACTATATCCGGTTGGTTTGTAGCCTCAATTGAAAATCTATTCTTATTAAGATGATAACAACAACAACAACAATAATAATTATAATAATATAATACTCCGTAATAATAATAATAATAATAAATTCTTAATATAATTTCCTAAAATAATTTTCATAATATTAATAATTAATAATAATATAATAATAATAATAATAATAATCCAAAACTCTTAATAAAAGTTCCTAATTAAATTTTCTTATTAAATTCATTTTTAACATTAATTACAAATATAAAATTAGAAAAAATTAGCATAATTGATACTACGTACTAGCTAATCAATTTCCTAATATAATTCTTCTAATATAATTTTTCTATCATATTTTAATTAATTGATATTTTTCCTAATATATTTTTCCTAAAAAGCTTCCTCCCTTTTTCTATAATACTGATCCATAAGTTAATATGTTTATTATGGTAGTCTATATATAGGTAATAACCATATAGTATTTACCATTTAAATAATCCGTGGCAATTATCAATCGTATTTAACATATAAATAAATTTATTATGGTAATTAAACATAGAGAATACCTTCTTACGACGATTTTATTTATTTTTTACTTTAAATAATATCAATTATGACAATTAAAGAATTAATACTTTCCGTAATATAAATTTTATCTAATAAATTAAGGAAATTGGTAATACACATATTACGTCCCTAATTAAAGGAGATTGAAAAAATTATGATAATTATTCCAATTCACATATTATTATACTTGTGAATTACGTCCATATAATTATGCAAATTATTACACATATAAAATTATGCCAATGGTTATTTTTGAATAAAATTTTAATAATTATGATAATTAAGAATTAATTCACACATTACACTTTTATTAATCTATTTTTTTATATTTGACGTAATATGGATTTTATCTAATGAATTAAGGAAATTTGTCGTACACATATTACGGACATAATTAAAGGAATTAAAATTAAACATACACATATTTTTTTTGGCAAACTTACAGGGTCTTTCTCTCCGTCCGTTTAACGGTCCGGGGTCCACCCACGTTCGCTCCGGGAGGCACGGGAGCTAGCCCAGGGGGAATCGTCACTTGTGGGAATTGAACCCGGGTTCTCCCGAAATTCCTCCCCACAAAGAGAGCTCACTTGCCACTTGAGCTACCCCACTGGGTTACATACACATATTACGTTCATAATTAAACGAACATCATAATTAGCAGAATATTAATTAAGAATAATGTATACTCCTTAATTACCATATAGTAATCATAATAAAATGACCTCATTTTTATTGGAATTAAAGATAAATTTTCAAACATCATTATCTTATTCTAAGAACTCTAACTATAACACCTACATTAAAAAAAAACCAATTTAATTACACAAATAAAACCCTAAAGAGCCAAATTAAGTTTGACATGTTTCGGTAGAATTATTATAGCTCTTAATACAATAGATACAATATATTATACAACCCAACTGTTAGACAAAAATACACAACAAATAAAACATGCCCATAAATCAAACATAACATTCATGAAATAAGGTTAATCTATACACTTAAAAGAAAGCAGAGCTAATCTATACATACATGCTTTACAAATATCTTATAATTAATGAAGTACTAAAGTTCTGGATAATTCAAAACAGTTATGTTATGTTTTCTTTTTATACAAAGATGACAAAATTGTTATATATCCATATAGAAAATATAGCATTCGTACAAATAATTTCTATAACTGAGTTGCTAGACAACGAGATAATTAGCCTAATTAATTCAAATCATAAACATTGATATATAAAATGTCTAATGTTTCAGCACTGGATGCATATATATTTATACACGTTGGCTATTAATTGGACAATTATTTGCTCAAATTCAACCAATGATAACATCAGAAAACATAATCGATCAAACTCAATTATTCAATTGCGCTATATAATATTCGACATTATAATTTACATAATTGTATATCAATCTAAATATTCTTAACATATTATAGTAAATATATTCCGTGCAACGCACGGGCGAAAATACTAGTAAAAATAACCAGATGAAAAAATATAACTAGTAACTTTTTTTTTTAAAGGATAATAATGATCCGCCTACTTACTCACTATTATGGGACAATATATAATGTAATTAAACATACAATGAATAGTTGTAATGTCAACATTTTAACCGGGTTTATACAATTTGGGTGGGAGCTCTATGTATTCATCATGTCTTTATTGTTTCACCATGGTAAAGTCTTCACATGGCATCATGACAAATACAGAATTACTCCATATAAAGAAAGAAAGAAAGAAAAATGGCGTCTTTAATATTCTCCACCAGACAACCAACCTTACGTTTATACACAGCCCTACGTTCCACTCCCACTATACACGCCAAAAACCCAAAGCGCCTCTGCACTTCCCTACGCAAGCATCCCACATTCTAGAGAGAGAGAAAAGAGAGGGAAAGTGGAAATCTTGTTCACTCTGCAAGCGGCCATGGATTCTAGGGTCTATGGCCTCTTCAAGCTCCTATTTTTCATCGCCGCGTTCTTGTTTCTCGCCGTGAACGGCGCTGCATTGCAAGAAAAACATACTGTGCCTTCTTCGTCTGCTCAGATCAATTCTAATTCGGTTTTAGTGGCGCTTCTGGATTCGCATTATACCGAGCTGTCTGAGCTCGTGGAGAAGGCGCTTTTGCTGCAGACTCTCGAGGAAGCTGTTTCCCGCCACAATATTACTATTTTTGCGCCGAAAAATGAGGCTTTGGAGCGAGATTTGGACCCGGAGTTTAAAAGATTCTTGCTTGAGCCGGGGAATCTCCGGTCTCTCCAGAATCTGATTCTGTTTCACATCATTCCCACTCGAATCGAGTCCAAGCACTGGCCGGAGGACTCTATAGAGAATCACCTCACTCTGTGCCGCGACGCCGGCGAGGAGAATCTCGTCGTGTCCAAGAGGGAGGTGAGCGCGGCGAAGGTGTTTAGAGTCGACGATGTGGTCCGACCGGACGGCGTAATTCACGGGATAGAGCGCGTGTTGATTCCTAAGTCCGTCCAGCAGGATTTTAATACTCGCCGGAGTTTGAGATCAATCGCCGCCGTTCTCCCCACCGGAGCTCCGGAGGTGGACCCCAGGACTCACCGGCTGAAAAAACCAGCGAATCCCGTCCCCGCCGGCGCTCCGCCGGCGCTACCAATCTACGACGCAATGGCCCCCGGGCCATCTCTAGCGCCGGCGCCGGCGCCGGGCCCCGGCGGCCACCACCACCACTTCGACGGCGAGAGTCAGGTCAAAGATTTCATCCAAACCCTCCTGCATTACGGCGGGTACAACGAACTCGCCGATATTCTCGTAAACCTAACGTCTTTGGCTACGGAAATGGGGCGATTAGTTTCCGAAGGCTACGTTTTGACCGTTTTAGCCCCCAACGATGAAGCCATGGCTAAGCTCACCACCGATCAGCTCAGCGAGCCGGGCGCGCCGGAGCAGATAATGTATTATCATCTCATACCGGAGTACCAAACGGAGGAGAGTATGTACAATGCGGTTAGGAGGTTCGGTAAAATCAGATATGATACATTGCGGTTGCCCCATAAAGTTGCGGCGGAGGAGGCCGACGGGTCGGTGAAATTCGGGCATGGAGAAGGGTCGGCGTATCTGTTCGACCCGGATATTTATACCGACGGCCGGATTTCTGTACAGGGGATTGACGGCGTTCTGTTCCCGCCGGAGGAGAGTAAGCCGGCGGCTCCTAAAGCTGCCCCTGTTGCTAAGGTTGTCTCAAAGCAAAGAAGAGGTATGCCCTTTTCATCCATTTCTTGGTGAATTAACTATGGAAGTATTGCTATCTTTTGAGTATGAAGGGAAACACACAGTCACTATCCGAGTGTGTATTAGGTCATCCCGCCTCATGACCCTAGCCGAGAAGGAATCACGGGGTAAAACAGCTTATCTTGTCCATAGTTACCCGTTTAAACCCATAGATCCTAATCAGCATAGGATCACAACGAGTTAAACCAGCCTAGGTTGCCCAGAAAGTATGTTTTGTGATCCTAGTCAACATAGGATCACAACGAGTTAAAAGCCTAGGTTGCCTATTGGCTCAAACCATGAAAGCCAATAGGCTGCTCTTGTTTGGAATTGAACTCATAGCCTTGTGGTTATGAAGTCAAAGACCTTACCAACATGACTAAGGTTGTCCCGGAAGGATTGCTATCTTGATTGAATTGATTTCTTGAATTATTACAAGATTACTTGCTTGTTAAAAATGGAGACTTTATATCAATTATATGCAATTGCCTCAACTTTCAAATGAGTTTGATGTGTATTATGTATGTCAGCTGTAGTTTTAAGGTTAGTGTGGCTGCAAATAGGGATTAGATCAGAAAAACGCTTTCTTTATCTCATGTTAACATAGAAATGGCTTGAAACTTAGTGGTTTCGTCGAGGTTGTTTGCTGTCGGTGTCATCGAAGGGAATATTTGATTAAGCTTGCAGGTGGCACTTGCAGTTTTCTTAGCTTTTTCTGATGGACTATCTTGCTCTGCAGCGAAGTTATGCATCTAACTTTTGTATATGGATTTAATAAGTCTGGTTGGCACGTCATGGTTTTAGGTGTAGGTTCTCCATGTTTCCTAGTTCTATTAGCTTTGCGAGTTTCTTGTAGTGCAAATTTGGGCAATTGTCGTTGTCACTCTGATTAATATGTTGCTTTCGTTTTATGATTAAATAAGAGAAAAGGTTAGACCAAGCGTAGGTGTGCAAATCATTGAGCTTTCAAAAGAATAGTTCTAGCAATTGCCATACACTAATAGGTAGGTCAAGAACTGTCGGTGTGATTAAAGAAAACATTTTTAGATTTGATTTTTCCCGGGGGACTTTAGCAAAAATAAGCTAGCACACGGGAGGGTCAGATGGTGGGGTTCTTATGTGTTATTCACTGAGTTGTGAGAATCAAGCGGGTAAAATTTCCAGCACAGCCCAGCTGGGGCTTGTGAGCCACCCCACAATTATTGATTCCTAACTTCTTGCCTGTCTATTGACTTCCTATTCCTTTCTTCTGTTGTTCAAAAGCGGCAGCTGTAAAGATTTGTCATCCCCTCGCCTTTTACACGCTAAAACGGTCCATAATACTAATCATTTGGTGTAAAGTCACACTAATTGCTACGAGAATCCATCTCATAACATTACAATTCTTAGCTGTTGTTAGCTCGATTCTGATGTGGAGATTTTTCTTCGGTTTCCAGGGAAGCTAATGGAAGTAGCCTGTACCATGTTCGGGACTCTCGGTTTTGCTGGCTGCCATTGAAATTCTGCCACCCGAAAACTCTGAAAGTTAGAGATTTGGAACGCGAGGATACTGCAAATGGCGAGTATATAGAGCTGTTCTATTATCAGATCGTCAAGAAATTAAACATTGCAGCAGTACAATCCTCAGGAGATCTGAAAGGCCATTTTGCTCCTCTCTGTTTTGTCATAATAACAACTGTAATTACTATTCAATTCTTTTGATTTGTATTTAAGCCCTCTTCTTGGCCTACTTTTTGGTGTGCAAAAATATACCCCAAAACCCAAAAAAAAAAACCCAAAATTTTTCTTGTTATTTCATGGTGGTGGTTAGTGGTTACTGGTTTGCCTTGGTTTTTTGCTGGCATCTATTTGTGCATCCTTTTAGCTTGTGAATGCATGTTTCTCAGAGTTTTGTTGGTATATAATTAGTATATTATATTGCTGCTGGGTAACTGTCTTTTTGTGTGTGGAATTGTGCGCAATATAATATGTGTAGATACAGATACGGTTTGGTCGGTTCTGCCCGTGGTGGCCGTCGTGGACGGTGGCGCAGGTGGTGGGTCTGTCTCCCATTATTATATTCCGTCCGTCAGACATGGTGCCGATTCTTGCGGCAAACTTTTGTTTTTTATAAATCGGCCCCAATGTTTTGATAATTAACAGAATTAAGTCCATGAATAACGAGTTGTGTGCTTCGTTACTTTAATTTATGGGAAGGTCTGTAGTTACTATCACGTGATCTTCACATCACCTGTAGACATGATTGCAGTAAGTGCTAGGTGCTAGTCAGATGGTAGAGGAGCGCCTAGACGGCCTAGGTAGGTGCCTATGCAGATAACTAAAAGAAAAAATAGTGCACGTGTGTGGGTGTGTGTGTGTATATATATATATATATAATGAAAAAATTAGTAATGTCGAGCCGACCAGATTAACTCGGCTAACTCGATCGAAATGGACGAGTTAATTCAGCCGACTTAGGCGCTGGACGAGTGCCTAGGAGGAAAATCGTCACGGTTTAGGAGCGCTTAGGAGGGTGCCTAGACCAATTTTTGCAACAGTGCCTATAGGCACTCCTCCAAAATATTCAACGAGTGACCTTAAGGCATGGAGTCTTCCGTTAGTCATTTGACAATTCATGTAAAATCATTCTCCACCAAAATATGACAATATCATCGATCTCATGCCAATTAGAGTTTCATGAGAATATTTCAAGTTTAAGTAATTACTTATAATGTATTGGTAATACGCACTTGTGTGTTATAAAATACGGAGTGGTTAATATTTATTTGTGAATGATTAATAATCAAATCAAGATTGAAGAGGAAGAAGAGAAAGTGAGGTGGCATTCACATGGAAAATATTAGTGAGAGGTATGGTTGGTTGCATTGACTTCACTCAATTTATGCTTTGATTGGCATGAAAGGAATAGAAGTTGT
Organism: Ipomoea trifida; assembly: GCA_003576665.1. Lineage (NCBI taxonomy): Eukaryota > Viridiplantae > Streptophyta > Magnoliopsida > Solanales > Convolvulaceae > Ipomoea > Ipomoea trifida. The sequence goes on along the minus strand of CP025658.1, from coordinate 1,233,607 downwards.
CTACTACACAATACAATATGTAAACCCTAGAATATATATTTTTGTATGATATTTCATATTTGATGGAATATATTGCAAGTTGGGGCCTGCAATACCCTTCATGTGCCATGGAACGTTCCTTGGATCTTGATCCCTTGGCTGGTAAATATTTTAAAATTAGTAATAAATTCTTGGCAGAAGCAATAAATATATTAGATTATTCATCTTAAATTAAAGTCCAAACTTAAAACCTTCATCTCTCTTGTCTTAAGACTAGTGAAT
>CP025658.1:579073-633340 GCA_003576665.1 Ipomoea trifida | reverse complement strand
GGGGGGGGGGGGGGGGGGGGGGGGGGGCAACTAGTTTGAATAATTGCAAAATTGGCTGCTGTCCTTTACACATAATTGAATTGGCATTTAATTAGTTTTGGGTTTCTGTCAGAGATGGTTATTGGTTATCGATCACCTTAGCCCATTCTGAGACCATTTTATGTGAGGTCAGGAATTAGTCTATAGTCACTCAGCAAAATTTGTATTTTAATTTTTTTTAATTACTCCGTATATGAATTGTTGTGTTACTTAGATGAGAAGATTAGCGTCTGGTGTACACTGCGACTGATAGGTCTCGATTCTGTATTATTACTCACAGCCTATTACTTAAAGAACCAATTGAACTGTCCGTACATACTTAAATAGTTTAGTACTGGATATATAAATAATGTCCTGTAACATTATATTATTTCACAATATCTTAGTTCAGATTAAAATAATCCCACAAAATCCCCAATTCTCTAAACTTGTGAGATGAAAGAAACTTCAATGGCCTATAGTGATTGCCAATTATTTCGCAGAATGGACAACACACAACAACATGCATTAAATCAGCTGTCTAACCTGTCTTCATACTTCACGTAGGATTATTAAATCAGTTGTCCCCATGGGGTTGGCTCTGAATCGGTCCATACCCAATTCCGCCATATATACATTAAGTTAAGTCCAAAGTAAAGTGTCACAATCCATCGTGGTGGTCCAAAGTGCAAAATACGATATTTTTCTTTATACAGTTCTCACACCCTAACTCGGCAAGATAGTAAATACTATACATAAATCATAGTGACTGTCGATCGACTTAACTGTCTTTTAAATGAAAAGATCAAGGCTATTATTGTTCAGTAAAAACCCACTACATTGAGTATTGTTTCTACAATGTGGTTATTATATATGAGGACTTGATTTTACATATTAAGATGACACTAAACAACTCGAGACATAAAATTTTTGTTTTATCATTCTTTGTGAGTGGTCTCAATTGTGTCATTTTCAGCATAACATTCTACTAATAAGGACTAATTGAGTGGGGTTACTATACCCAATGATGTTACGTTGCGTATAGATATTATAATTAGGTAAAAATTTCTACCACAAGTTAGGACTATAAATGATCTAACATTACAAGGCATTGACAAATTCTAATTTAAATAGTTGGGGAGATTGGAGTGATCGAGTGGACAAGAATATGTGGAAGATATATATAAGATAATGAAATGTCTATGAGCACACTCATAAGTAAACTAAGCTCACATGATGTTTGCTTTGTTTGAATCTTGTGTTGATGCCAATTGTCATTATCAAATGCTTATTGCCTTATTATTACATTAACGGGGTGTTTGGTTCACGGAATAGGCAGGGAATGACATAGCATTCCCAGTAATAGTCTATTCCGTTGTTTGGTAAGCAGTTGTATTCCCAGGAATAGTATTCCTGGGAATGGTCTATTACCCTTGCAAGGGTAATAGCTATTACCAGCACCCCCCTGGTATTAACCTATTCCTGACTTCTCAGGAATAGATTTTTTATTTTTTTTTACGTTTTTACCCTTTTTTAAATCTAAACTTGTTAGATTCATCATTGTCTCGATCATTCCATCTCATCTTACTTCTGCCATTACATCAAATTGAAATTCTCAATCAAGCTATTCTTCTAAGCTTTTTTCTTTTTAACAAATTAATTATATATATATATATATATATATATATATATATATATATATATATATATATATATATATATATATATATAAACTGTTGGATGGCACTAGTTCCCACACCCAATAACAGCAGCAATGGATGATTCCTCTTTGGAGCCTAAATCCAAAGAAATTGAAAGCACAAATATGCATTTTAGCAACAACAAATAAAAAGTTTCTGAAGAATACGTATCTTAAATCGTATTTCAACATATACACAAATTTTAATGGTGACATCTCAGGAATAGGATTTTTTATTTTTTTTTACCCTTTGTTAAACCTATTTTTCTAGGCTTACTATTCTAAAATTCATCGCATCACAACTTTCTCTCTGTCATCGCACATATCTCCTTCCGGCCCTTCCGCCATTGCACATACCTATATATAGCCTAATAAATTTCATCAACTCAATCTTCATCATCTTCTTGAGTTGATAGTAGGTCTTCACTTTTTACAGTCTATAACTTTCACTCCGTGCAGAGAAACTCTTTCAACTAAATATGCAGGACTACTGCCATTTGGAGTTCTTATAAATAATTCATCATTTTAGCATGGAAAGCGTAACCAATATAAAAATAATCTCCTTGTAGTTTTACTGGAAGGCGTGAGAATGAAACCCAATTTCATCACTTTATATAGCCTCTTCAAATAACCATTCTCTCTAAATATATGCTGATGCTTTCCCATAAATTAATCCTGACCATGTGTTCAAAAAGCAGCCTACAAACTTGCTCAAGTGCTCAACCAACTTGAAAAATTGCTAATAAACACGGTCCAAGCTAGACTAAAAAAAAAATAGTACTACGTAGTAGTAGTAGTAGTAGTAATAATAATAATAATAATAATAATAATAATAATAATAATAATAATAATAATAATAAAATTTGTACAAGGGCATTTATGTCTTTTACATATATATTCCATTTCTATTCCGTTAACCAACCAAACGCTGGAATACAATTCCTAAGTCTATTCCTTCCGCGAACCAAACGCTGAAATACAATTCATATTCTATTCCTTACCTATTCCATTCCTTATGGAATAGCATTCCTATTCCCTTAAAATTCATTCCGTGAACCAAACGTGTTGTAAAAGTTATAATTATTTTGTGTAATTTTTTTTTTTTAAATTTGTGTAGCAGCCAACACCATATTTGACCTTAAAAACATCTAGCTAGCCAACGACATTTATAAGCATATCCTTTCAGCATTAAATAGGATTTGAGTAACTCAAAAAAAAAAAAAGGATTTGAGTATGGAGATGTGCAATTACAAAATGAAACGTTATGTAATAACTGTCCCATATTCAACTCCTACTCGTTGTTAGCTAACTTTCAATAAAGATAGTCCAACTAACCTCATGGCCTAGCTCAATCGGCTAACAACTCCATGCCCAATTTATTCTGAAGTTATATTGAGTATACTCTATCAAAGTGGAATGAGTTCTATTTTTATTAAATAAATAATTAAACTTGAATATTTTATCAATAAAACAATAACTTTCAGAAAAAGAAAAACACCAAAAAAAAAAAGTTTTTGCCTAACTAGGATTGTGAGTTGTGACCAGTCCGATAATGCACGGGTGTCATCACTATGTTCCTACTTCCTAGCCTATAGTCCGTGAACTAATGACTTTAAGGATTGCATTTCATTCTGAAAATAGTGAACTTTTATATATATATATATATATATATATATATATATATATATATATATATATATATATATATATATATATATATATATATATATATGTATATATATATATATATATATCACTGATAAAGTAACATTTTGAAAATTGAGAGCAATATTTACACCACTAATAATTTATGAATGACATTACTAATTAGCATATTTATAATGCATGGGTATAAATTACAATTTTTCCTAAAATAAAATATATAATTACAAAAACAATTAAATATGATACATATAATAAGCTAACATAAAACATATATTTTATAATAATTAGAATTAAAATGGCAAATTTTATAAATATCTATGATAATCTTACATAATAATGAAGTTTACTTCATGCACACTCTTAAGTAGTGACGAATTTTTTTGAGATGTGTTCGGTTTAAACTGATAGATAAACTGCAATTTATGTTTTATATATTAACGCTTAATATATTGTGCATATATAATTGTGTTGATCGAAACTAAATTAATAAAATTGAAGTGAGTAAAATCAACGCGAATAATAATTACAAAGAATAAGAACATGAGATTAAAACAATGCCAACTTTCAATTCAAGTTTGTAGGTATAATGAGCTTTCTATATTTATTAGTAAGTGATAGGATATAATTTGCCTAAACTGTGGCACTTAATAACACTTGCAGTTCTAAAACGACATTGGGACCGGAACAAATGAACAATGTTTGACTTTTATATAAGCCTATAATATAATAGAACTCGTTTAAGATTTGCAATAATGGTCCATTAAGCATTTAATTTTCGTCTGAAACTTCCTCAAATAATTGTGCCAATTATTATTATTATTTTTTGGTTATATATATATATATATCATTATTTTATAATTACAAAATTATGATATCACATTCGAATTCCAATCTAACTATTCTTTGTATTTTCATTAATCGCGTCACTCACACTTTTATATATTGATGTCACTTTGGTTATAGAGTAGTATTAGTTTGAGACCAGCTCAATTATATGAAAGAAGACTTAGAGGTGTACACACATTTGTAGAAAAGGTTAATTAACATGACTGATCTATCCATGCTCGGGATGTTTGACCGATCTACCTCTCACCCTTGAGGACGCATAAAGTTTGTTACAAGTACTCTGATCTACATTCGTGTTACATACCAATCCTAACTACGTAAAACAAAAATTCATGGGATGCGAATTAAATGTGCATCACATTAGATTTTTTATAACGATTAAAAGTCATCCTAATCTATAAACACCACACATTATGATTATTTTTGTCATGACTCTATTTTTTGTTTTTATTGGTGTTATAGAAATTAGTTAGAAGTTATAAATGGGACATAGATTATACATATTATTTCCTTTGGGTCAAATATTAGAAGAAATCAGTCATTATAAGCTTTTAATATACTATCCATCAACTAACTGTCTAACTGTTCCTTCTCGGACTTTTCACAAAAAAAAATTAAAAAAATACTACTAGTACATAAATTCTTAGTTTTTATTATTTCATTCAAATAATGATATCTTATCATTCTTGTGGACAAAAAACCGATAACATATATATCAACTTCCTAGCTATTAACTATACCATGCATGAACTGATCTTTAGTTTTGTGTCTGTGTGTTTTGTCACACGCCACTCCATCATAGCATAAAGGGAAAATTGCATTTGTGAATGGAGTATATATATATATATATATATATATATATATATATATATATATATATATGGGCTACATAACAAAATTTTACTTCTTATTATGATAGTAATATAATATTGTCTATCTAAGCTAGCTGGAATTATTTAAAAAAACCGATAACATATCAATTCAACTTCCTAGCTAGCTATTAACTATTTCATGCATGAACTGATCTATTGTGTCTGTATGTTTTGTCACACGCCACTCCATCATATCATAAAGGGAAAATTGCATTTGTGAATGGAATATATAATATACTTTCGTATTTGAAGGTGCTGATGAGCTCATCAAATCAAGATCTTGAGTGGATAATCTTCCTACATTATTGTTGGAAGCTAAGCAAGACTAACGTTGATTTGACAAACATTTAAACTATTCTGGCTTTAGTTTCTAAGTTTTTGTTATTATAATATACCCTTAACTTGTCCAAAAAATTACAATTTTAATTCTTAGAGTAGCATCAAAGTTGAAAAATTAAAGAAAACTACTAAAATACACATACACGTCCTAAGTAATAATTGACTGATTTTGTTACTTCAAAGATGAATTATTTACTATGTAAATTTTGAGATATAAAGTGAATGATATATATATATAATACGCACTAAATATTCTCTTAATTTTAATTTAATTTTTTTACAATATGACTAAAATAATATATTTTGTTACGTAACCAAGTTAGACCCTTATTGGGGTAATCTATTAATCTTCTTGGTTTAAGCTAAACTTGTTGGTTAGACAAATTAAGTTAATTTACTTTCTTGTGTCTTTTGTTAGCTAGAGCTGAGGTACAATGTAATGTTTATTCATTTCCTATTTTTGAATTATGGCTTTGAATTTTTTTTCTCATATATATATATGAGAAAAAAGTCCAATTTGAATGGCTATCCTAATAAATACTAATAAATGTAGATAGCTGCTTACAACTAGGAGCTCGAAACTGATCTGATATTTTCTTGGATGTTTCCGACACTTACACGAAACCTTTTAAAAATATTTCGATCATTATCACTCATGATTCTATAATGTTACCACCGTTTGATCTTGTGATCACCTGGGGAAGAGAAGTGCCATAAAATTACATAATAGTTTGTATAAATGTATTGTTAATTTTTTTTGATTGATGATGAGATATGAACCCGGGCCTGAAAAACTGAGAAGGGCAGGCAGCATACCAAAAAAGACTGGGAAATTGGGCAGAGCATAATAAAAGGCAAGTAACCAAGTTTGCTGAAAGAAGAATAAAGTGACACAAAGGGTCTAGGGGTAGAAAATGGCATGACTGAAGGAGTCACACCAGTCATATCAGGACTCGGTTGGGTATAGAAAGCACTACCTGAGGAAGTTGAGTGGTTATCAAGTGGTTGGAGCGAGCAACGTGAGTAGTAAAATCAATTGGTTGGAACGAGCAGCGTAGTTAGTAAAATCAGTCCGCTAAAAGAGCAGAGCGATTGCGGGCGCTAATTGGTAGTCCCGAAGACTTCTAAGGGGAGTCAATTAATTTAGAAAGACAGTCCGTAACACTTGAGTCAGATGGGGGAGAGCCAGCCCTTTGTAAAGAAGGGAGCCGAGAAGAGTACGAGAAACCGGCATGAGCTCACTTTTAATCATCCTTGTACATGTATAAAAGACCTCAGAAGGCTCATACACACGAGAATTGATATAAAAAAAAAATTGTGTTAACCGATCAATTAACTGTTTTCGTAATCACGAAATTAGCAATTGAGACCATCACACAATTTTTTTTAATATAATTTATAACTTCTACCCTATAAGTCTTCTTAGTGCAATTTATCAATCACCTTAGCATTCCCTGTTGGCTTAGTTTGACATAGGGAGTAGTATTTATGTTGATGATTCTATGGAATTAATGAAATGTATGGACGTATAGTCGATGTGTCATGCTGTCTCTTCGCGGTTCTGATTTCTTTCAACCACCGTTGTAATTTCTTTCAACTACTCTCTTTTTAAACTCCCCATTTTTCCTCAGCTCCCTCGTCTCATTCCACCGGAGTTTTAATTTCCCGGCCTCCGGCATGCTTAAACGGAGATTCTCCGGCGACTATTCTCCCCGGGAAGTCGTAAGACACGGCGCATAACGTGTAATAACACTAATAAGTAACAAAGCTTTGATTTTTCACGTCAAGACTGAGAAATTCTGCGGTGCAATCAAGAAAAGGAGGAAACTTTGGAGCAAAAAATGATGGAGGGAGATGACCCGGAAATCTCGCGTAGTAGTCGGAGGAGTTTGGCGTCGAGCAGCCGGCGGAGTTGGCAGTCCGCCAGTCTCCGGGAGGTGGCGTGGCTGGCCACGCCGGAGGCGTTTGGCCGGAGCGCGCGGCGGGAGGACGAGGAGGACGAGCTGCGGTGGGCCGCCATCGAGCGGCTGCCGACGTTTGATAGGATGAGGAAAGGCGTGTTGAAGAAGCATGCGGTGGACGGCGATGGCCGCCTTGTTGCAGAGGAAATTGACATTACTAAGCTTGGGAAGCAAGAAAAGGAAATGTTAATGGAGAGTATATTAAGAGCTGTTGAGGAAGATAATGATAGGTTTCTTCTAAGGTTTAGAGAAAGGATTGATAGGTAAGTAAGTTTTTTCATTCATATTAGTTCTGAGATTTTAGCATTCATTAATGGGGATTTCGGCCTGTTTGGTAAATGGTGTTAGCTGATAGTTGCCAGTTGATTGAGTTAGAGGCTTAAAGGTTATGAATAGTTGATCACATTAGATTATAGAAAGGTGTTTTTGACAAATTAGTCGTTAATTGATACTGGTTAAATAAGTTAAAATTGGCGGATAGGCTAATTATTTTACTAAACAGGGCCTTCAACTTTTTTTTTTTTTGGCCTAATGTTTATTTGGATGGATGCAGGGTGGGGGTTGATATACCAAAGATTGAAGTAAGGTATGAACACTTATCAGTGGTGGGAGAGACATATGTTGGCCGTAGAGCATTGCCCACTTTGGCTAATACCACCATGAATGCCCTTGAGGTAATTGGTTATGTTTTGCCACTTTGTTTTTCTTTCTTTTGCATATCATGACACTAATTTGGATTTAACTCGAGTTGCATCAAAGGAGTCATTAGATTTGACTCGAGAGTTTGACTCCTGTCCGGGAAGATTTGATTCAAAACTTTTTCTGAACTTATATTGACGACTTTCACACGACTTAAATTTTCAATTATTTATATTGATTGTATGCCATTTTTCATTGCTATTAGAATGATTAGCTTTGTTAATTTGCCTCCAAATCATTCTTTCCTATTCAAAAGAGGCTGGCATTAAATGTGATTTGAGCTTAGGTTTATATATATTCTCTGTTTTGGGTTTGCAAAATTGGATTATAGATCAAAGCTATCAAATTTTTTTGGAGTGTTTTTGTGTTGTGTTGGTCAAGTTTGATCCTTTTCTAGTTTATTGATCAGAATTAGCAAATATTAATACCTCAAACTTAGGTACTACTTAGTACTTTACTGGTTAATGATCTTTTTCTTGTTTTCTTTGGCCTGCAATGAACAATAGAGTGTTCTGAGGATGGTTCACCTTGCCCCTTCTAATAGAAGAAGCATTCAAATACTCAAAGATGTCAGTGGCATTATCAAGCCATCAAGGTATTCTTCATTTTGTGTTTCCAAGTTCCAATCATCTTATTATGTTCCTTAATTTCCCAGAAAGAATCCTTTCGTTCAGGAATTATATAACCTGAAGGCAACCCAATCAAGTTGGTCAGGCTGTTGATTTGGTAACCATAAGGTTACAAGTTGACTCTCAGCAGGAACAACCTATTGGCCTTCTTGGTTTGAGTTGGTCAACTATAGGCCTCCTTGTGATCTTTTGCCAGCTAGGGTCACAAGGTGGGATTTACCCCGTGCCCACCCTCCTCACTAAAAAAAGGAGGTTCATATATACAGTTACTGTTATTGTAATTTTGCATTGGGGGTTAAATCTTGTTGTTTTCAGGATGACACTGCTTTTAGGTCCCCCTGGTGCAGGGAAAACAACATTGATGCGGGCGCTTGCAGGAAAGCTTGATAATGATTTAAAGGTGATTCTTTTCTGTTTATGTACTATTCAAGATTGCAACTTTTAGACAGTATTGTTTGTTTGCTGACTGATTGGGGGAAATTGAATAGAAAACAGGAAAAATCACATACTGTGGCCATGAATTTCATGAATTTGTCCCTCAAAGGACATGTGCCTATATTAGTCAACATGATCTTCACCATGGAGAGCTGACAGTGAGGGAAACATTGGATTTCTCGGGCCGCTGTTTGGGTGTTGGAACAAGATATGAGCTGCTGGCTGAACTCTCAAGGCGTGAGAGAGATGCGGGAATCAAACCAGATCCAGAACTTGATGCTTTCTTGAAGTCCATATCTGTGGTTGGCCAAAAGACCAGTTTGGTCACAGATTACATTATCAAGGTTTATTTATTTATTTTTCTTGATCCCAAGTTTTTGGATCAACTTTTGGAGGAGACTTATCACTCAAAATTTATTGCAGATTCTAGGATTAGAGATTTGTGCAGACATCACAGTTGGTGATGAGATGAGGAGGGGTATCTCTGGTGGACAGAAGAAGCGTGTAACCACTGGTATGTTTTAAAGAGATTTATCTCTATGAATGGAGTAAGTATGTTTGTGTGTGTGTGTGTGTGTAATTCTTGATAATTACTAATACTTGGTTTACAGGGGAAATGTTGGTTGGACCTGCAAAAGTTCTTCTAATGGATGAAATATCAACTGGGCTAGACAGTTCCACAACTTTTCAGATTGTAAAATACATGAGCCAGTTGGTTCACATTATGGATGTAACAATGGTCATTTCTCTGCTCCAACCAGCCCCCGAGACGTATGATCTTTTTGATGACATAATCTTGCTCTCAGAAGGGCAGATTGTGTATCAAGGTGCGAGGGAGAATGTTCTTGAGTTCTTTGAGAGCATGGGATTCAAATGTCCCGAGCGGAAGGGAACTGCTGATTTTCTCCAAGAAGTGACCTCCAAGAAAGATCAAGAACAATATTGGCTCAGAAAAGAGCAACCATATCGATACATCTCAGTTGCAGAATTTGCAGAGGCTTTCACTTCATTTCGTCTTGGCCAACAGCTCGCCGATGAGCTTAGCATTCCTTACGATAAGTCCAGAGCCCACCCTGCCGCATTGGTGACTAACAAGTATGGTATCTCGAATTGGGAACTACTCAAGGCATGTTTCTCTCGGGAGTGGCTTCTAATGAAGCGTAACTCTTTTCTTTACATATTCAAAACTACCCAGATAACCATCATGTCCATTTTGGCATTTACTGTTTTCTTGAGAACAGAGATGCCATATGGCAGGTTACAAGATGGAACAAAATTCTTTGGGGCTCTCTTCTTCAGTCTGCTCAATGTAATGTTTAATGGAATGGCGGAGTTGGCACTAACAGTTATGAGACTTCCTGTGTTCTTTAAACAACGGGATCATTTGTTTTTTCCGCCTTGGGCTTTCGCCCTGCCAATTTGGTTTTTGAAAATACCCCTATCATTCGTGGAATCAGCAATATGGATTATTCTTACATATTATCCAATAGGATTCGCCCCTTCTGCTGGAAGGTAAGACCGTAAGAGTGCTTTAGACTGAATTCACCATCCCAATTCAATTCCATGGATACTTGAAATTATTCGCTATCATATCTGTTCCAACTTTTCATTATCTGTATTTCAGGTTCTTTCGCCAATTTTTGACATTTTTCGGTATACATCAGATGGCTCTCTCTCTATTCCGATTCATTGCAGCAGTTGGAAGAACACAGGTAGTTTCAAACACTTTAGGTGCATTTTCCTTGCTGTTGGTCCTTGTGCTTGGGGGTTTCATAATCTCTAAAGGTAAGTAACTATTTTTCTTTAAATTTAAGCTTTCGAAGTATATCGATTATGTACTGTCACATTCATATCCCTCAAATCATAAAAGTTTTCAAAAGTAATGAGTTTTCTTAACTGCCTGTAGATGACATTAAGCCTTGGTTGAAATGGGGCTTTTATATTTCTCCTATGAGTTACGGACAAAATGCATTAGTTATGAATGAATTTCTGGACGAAAGATGGAGTGGTGTAAGTTCTCACTTAAAAATCGTTTTCAACTTTTCACCAAAGTTCTATCGGTAGGTGAAATTTGAGGGACTTTGGAGTTCCTGATGATAAAACCTTAAAATTGTTTGTTATGCAGCCTAATATATACACCATAATTCAAGAACCTACTGTAGGGAAAGCGCTTCTCAAGGCGAGAGGTTTTTACACAGACGACTACTGGTTTTGGATTTGCAATGGAGCACTCTGGGGATTTTCCCTTCTTTTCAACTCTTTATTTATTGCAGCACTGTCTTTCTTAAACCGTAAGGAGATCTTATCATAAAGAATAGAAATATGAGCTCTTTGCCAAAGAGCGTGGTTAATGAGCTTCTGTTAATTTCAGCTTATGGTGACTCGAGGGCTGCAATCTTGGAGGAGGATGTTGAAAACAAGAAAAACGAGTCCTCTGAAGGTTTGGCAAATTGAATACCAAACAGTTTTTGCATTTATGAAATGTTCGATTACTCCAGATTATTATATCTCGACGAATTGTAGGTATGATTCCACGAGAGAGGAATGGTTCGAGGAAAGGAATGGTTCTTCCTTTTCAGCCCTTGGCGCTTGCTTTTAACCATATAAACTACTACGTGGATATGCCTTCTGTAAGCAGTTATTTTAGTACTTCCATGTCGATCTTTTGAGAATTATTAACTCTATGGGTTGATAACTCGATTATCTTCAAGTTCTTCATTAGTTTCTTTTCAAAACACCTTTGAAATGTGAATTGCTTCCTTATCCTTACAGCAAATGAAGAGTGAAGGTGTTAACGAAGACCGCCTCCAGCTACTTCGCGATGTTTGTGGTGCTTTCAGACCTGGAGTACTGACAGCGCTTGTAGGCGTGACTGGTGCTGGAAAGACCACCTTAATGGATGTCTTAGCGGGACGAAAGACCAGTGGATACATCGAGGGTAGCATTAGCGTTTCTGGTTATCCAAAGAACCAGGAAACATTTGCTCGAGTCATTGGCTACTGTGAACAAACTGATATCCATTCACCCAATCTTACTGTCTATGAATCTGTCATTTATTCTGCTTGGCTGCGATTGTCTGCAGATATTAACAACAATACACGAGAGGTGTGCACACTATGTTCTCGTTGAACTTCTCGTTCCACTAACGTTTTCTTTATTCCTTGGTTGACAACTTACATCTATCCCTTCTTTTTTTTTTTTAATACAACTGACCCTATTACATTGTAGTATCTGTTCATAACTTACATCTATCTGGTTATGTATGAGCAGATGTTTGTTGAAGAAGTGATGGGACTGGTTGAGCTTAATCCTATAAGAAATTCGTTAGTTGGTCTTCCCGGGGTCAATGGTCTTTCAACTGAACAAAGAAAACGGTTGACAATCGCTGTGGAGTTGGTTGCTAACCCGTCTATAATATTCATGGATGAACCAACATCGGGGCTCGATGCCCGAGCTGCTGCTATTGTTATGCGAACCATAAGAAACACAGTGGACACCGGGAGAACAGTTGTGTGCACCATTCACCAGCCAAGCATAGACATTTTTGAAGCTTTTGATGAGGTATATATGCCCCCAAGGCTCCAACTTTTGCAGTTCATTGGATAATTAAGTCAAATTTCATTCATTTTTGGAGCACATTGATAAGAAGAAGTGACTTTCTTGCAGTTGCTCTTGTTGAAGAGAGGAGGGCAAGTGATCTATGCAGGACCACTTGGTCGAAACTCGCAAAATCTGATTGAATATTTCGAGGTTAATTTTTTCTTCCTCACACTGCATTTTGCTCCAAACCGCAAAAATATGAGCTCCTTCGTTACTTTGAAATTGACCCTTGCTGCAGGCTGTACCTGGGGTGCCTAAGATCAAGAATGGATATAATCCAGCCACATGGATGCTGGATATCAGTACTGCTGCAATTGAGGCACAAACTGGAGTCGATTTTGCAGAAATATATGCAAACTCTCCACTTTATCAGTAATAAATTAAACTCTCCACTTTGGTTTCTTTTTCTTGAGAATATGGTGGGTCTAATCTTAGCTTTTTTCACTCTTTTAGGAGGAATCAAGAACTCATAAAAGAACTAAGCACCCCGCCTCCCGATTCCCGAGACCTTTACTTCCCGACAAAATACTCCCAATCGTTTGCAGAGCAATGCAAAGCTTGTTTCTGGAAACAGCATTGGTCTTACTGGAGGAACCCACAGTACAATGCAATCCGGTTTTTCGTGACAATAATTTTGGGCCTTATGTTTGGAGCTATATTTTGGGGCAAAGGAGAAGAAATGTAAGTTCATACTTCAATCCCTTTGCTATCTAGTTATAGAATCTCTTGCAGCATGTGGATAACTAAGATTGGTTCTTGTTAACAGCCATAAGCAACAGGATCTTCTGAATCTTTTGGGGGCTATCTATGCTGCTGTGATTTTCCTTGGATCTATAAACACGTCTTCGGTGCAAGCTATTGTGGCTGTGGAGAGAACAGTTTTCTATCGAGAACGGGCTGCTGGGATGTATTCAGCCTTGCCATATGCACTTGCTCAGGTAATTAAAACGCGTACCGGGCATTTCACTCTTTACCTGCAGGCCTAGACAATCCCGTTTTTGTTAGATCTAAAATATAGTCTGACCATACAGAGTAGAATCTCCGAGAAACCTAACCTCGTAGTAGCAGAAGCATAAGTCGTGTTGATCTCCAGCCATAGTTGATATCTTGTTGTGTTGCCCCTTGAACTGTAGATCTGCAGAGTGTTAGCCGTTTTGTCTCACACTTGACTCAGAACCCTAGATGGTGTACTGACATTTTCTGAGCAGTGTGACTACCATAACTTTAGGTGCTATATAATTATCTGTCCGGGAAAATTTTGCAGGCTGGTATAGAAGCAATATATGTGGCTGTACAGACCATTTGCTATTCTCTTCTCCTCTACCCCATGATTGGATTCGAGTGGAAAGCGGGCAAATTTCTATGGTTCTACTACTTCATGTTCACCAGCTTCATCTACTTCACGCTCTACGGAATGATGCTCGTGGCACTAACGCCCGGTGTCCAGTTTGCTGCAATTGTCATGGCTTTCCTCCTCAGCTTCTGGAACCTCTTCACCGGTTTCCTTATTCCCAGAACAGTAAGCTAAGCTACTTTTCATGAGAAATCGCCTTTTTCGTTTCGTTTTTGAGATTCTTTTTTCCCGGTTTTTGATTGTTGCAGCAAATCCCGGTATGGTGGAGGTGGTACTACTGGGCATCACCTAATGCGTGGTCACTTTACGGCCTAATCACGTCACAGCTAGGGGATAAAGGGTCTCTGATTCAGGTTCCTGGAGAAGGTGACATGGCAATAAAACAGTTCCTTAAAGATTTCTTAGGTTATGACTATGGTTTCCTCCCTGCTGTTGCTGCAGCTCATGTTGGTTGGTGTCTCTTGTTCTTCTTTGTGTTTGCCTATGGTATCATGTTCCTCAACTTCCAAAGAAGATAAGGCTGTTGGAGATCAGGGATGGCAATAATATTTCCTTAAATCCCAGTTTTTGTCTTTGAAAATGTATAAACATGTTTTCCTGTCATGTTTCCTAGTTTGGGATTTGCAATGCTGTAGAATAGTTTGTAGGAAATGAATACTAGCCCGCACAGACAGCTCGATCAGTTAGCACTCAGGCAGTAAATTGTGGGTATGAACGCATGATCAAGACCTGATAGTAGTCGCACTGTGAGAGTTACACTTAATATGGTAGACATCAGGATTCTGTCTGGTCGGAGTGTGGAGACTGTTGGGGCAAAGAATTTCATACTTTGTGAGTAAAAAGCAAAGAAATGAATACTTGTAAGTTGTAAGTAACACTTTACAAGTTTTAAGGTTTATCAGAAATTATAAAGGAATCAAAACCTCAGGATTGGCTACAGCTTTAATTTCTTGCATTTTGTGTCCTTTACATCTTCATCTTCTCTATACTCTCTCTATAAGAAAATTATTGGTCCGGAATTAGACATGTACCATCCATCACATTCACAAGTTATAAATTAATTTTTTATTTTTTTTTCAAATCACAAGTTTCTTATATACAAATAACTAATGCCAAGCACCTTATGTTCAAATTGTACCTTTGTGATTCTCCTTAAGGGAAGGTCATACGATCGAATCTCGGTGATAGGGTATTGACACTTTGGTCTGCAACAGATATAGAAAGTATAAAACAAATACTATCTTGTAATTGAGTGAGTCAATAGTACTCAACCATATCGAGAATCAACTCTTGGGGCCACAAAAGATATTGAGCTCTTGGAGCCGCAAATTATGGGGTTCACCTACTCAAATGTGAGATACAAAATTTTAGGGAGTCTGTTTTTAAGTCCGAACGTCTAGACTCTAGAGTGGTTTTCTCACACTCCTTTCCTTTGTAATGCTCTCATTTATGATTTAATATAATTTCTTGCTTCCTCAAAATAATAATAATTTGATTAAATTCATTGTATAGAAATAAATGAAAGTAGGTAGAAGTTTAGGAGGGCTAGCTACCTCTAGTACCTAGGCTCTTACATTGAATGTGATGTGAGCAAGGGATTCTTTTTTTTCTTTTTAATTATTATTATTATTATTAGGATTTGGATTGAATTTTTTTTAGACATAATATACTACGAGTCTACGACATATAATATAGGTTCGCATAAAAGTCAAAAATTGCTCACCATGCAATTTAAGAATTCTGTAATAAGAACTACTATACAACGTACATGTAATTAGGACTAGTCGACTAGCTAGCTAGGAGGGACCGAAGTTAGTTGGGAAATTTTTAATGTTATTTAACACTAGTATGGATCATATCAAATACTATTATATAGATCACATGATTTTAATGTGCATAATGATATAAATACATTATTGATTGGTACTTTAAAATTCTTTATATAACACATAATATATACAATAATGAAAAAAATGTATAGAGATTCTAGTGTTGTGAGATCATAATTATGTAAGTATAAAATAATGTATAGTAAATTTTATATATATATATATATACATCCCAAAAAAACAAATATTATGATATAGAAATAGTGGAGTAATTGACACAATTGTTTGAGTTAGTTTCAAATGAAAATAATATCCTTAATGGACAATTATATTATGGCAAATTTAAAACGAGTTTTATTATGTATATTCTTAAATTTTAGTCTTTTATTTCCATTTTTTGAATAGACAAACAATGAAATATTATTTCTATCATGTGGGTCTCTAGAAAAGTGTTCATATTAATTTAAGAGTGAGGGAAAAAAGTTGAGACTTGGAGGGAAAAATATGTGAATCCAAATAGTATGTTTGGATTAAATTATTGTTTAAAATAAATAAAAAAAAGCAATAAAATAAAATTATAGGCTTACCTAAAACATTGTTCATTTATTCACAATGGCATTTTAGAATTGCAAGAGTTCTCAAGTGCTACAGTTTAGGCAAATTCAATCACTTACTAATTAATATAAATATAGATAGTCGTTTTAGAACTGCAACTCTGCAAGTGTATGTTCTCAAGTACTCCAATTTAAGCAAATCATATCACTTACTAATAATAAATATAATTTTAAAATTGCAAGTGTTCTCATCAAGTGCATGCCCCAGTTTAGGCAAATCCTATCACTTACTAATAAATATAGATAGCTCATTATACCTACAAACTTGAATTGAAAGTTGACATTGTTTAATTTTGATCTCATATTCTTATTGTTTCTAGTTATTATATTGGCGTTGATTAATTTCGCGCACTTCAATTTTATTTATTTAGTGTTGATATCAGTACAATTATATATATTGTTATATTAGGTACAATATATTGAGCGCCATTATATAAAACATAAATTGCAATTTAAACCAAACATCAAAAGAATAAATCTGTCAAAGTAAACTTCATTGTTATACAATAATTCAGAAATCACACATAAGATTGTCAAATAAACTAGAAGGACACTGTGTGACAAGTTCAATCATTGACAATAATTAAATTCATAATTTTTTAATACAAGAATCCACTATTCCTTTCAAAAAAAAAAAAAATATGCATACAATATCACCGTACTGAATTCGTCAATCAACTTTGCTTTCATGGTAAAGTGGTAAGAGTGCTCTACCTACAACCGAGAGGTTGGAGGTTTGATCCTCAAACCCACTATGGGTAACCTAGACTGGTTTACCTCCTTGTAGTCCTTTGCCGGCTAGGGTCACAGGGCGAGGAGAAAACTTCGTTAAAAGAACTTTGCTTTGAGTCACAGGGCGATGAGAAAACCTCGTTAAAAGACTTTGCTTTAACTTTGCTTTCATGGGTTACATCATATGCTTATTGCAGTGCTTGTGTGAGGGTCCTAGATCCCATTTCTTTAATATGATGTTCTTTAAAGTTTCAACCAACCTTTTTAAATACCACCGACGAAATTAACGTTGTTACTCCTAAAATATACAAGAATCTAGCATTAAAGAGTATTAGCAAGAATTAAATTCGTAATCTTTGTCCATTCAGTCAAGCTTGCACAAGATCTTTTTAGTACAAATTATTTTTCTTAAATTGTATACTTTTAAGTTAGTACACAAAATTTAAATTTACCCAATACACAACCCCTTAAGAAAATTAATACTTCACCTATTCCACCACGGATTTCGATTTTTTTTTCCTTGCTTACATCATTTAGTTATTGCACTATTTGTCAAGGGTCCCACTTCCCATTTCTTTCAACCAACCTTTTAAAAATCGGCCATGCATCCACAAAACTATCATCTTCCAAAATGTTTTTGTCAACTTATGCATGTTTTGAAAGATATAACATGTGCAAATTAAAGTGTGTTGTGTGAATGTATTTATTATTGGATAGACGCATTACATTTGCATGCCCTTATGTTATTTAAAAAATAAAATCTAAGGTGGTTGAAAATTTTCATTTTTTTTTTCAATTTCTCTATTATTTCCTATTGATTGTTTTAGTCTAAAATCCCTACCCTTTTGCTAATGTAACTTTTCAAAAAGATTGTTGTTTTAGTCTCTCAAGTAACGAAATTATTTTAAACTAAATCAGTTAGTGTTTTGCTTAGTATATGAATATCTTAGTAAACTTTTAATATTTTTTTTTTTTTGTAATTATAACCATCCCGTCGATCTTACTCTTTTAGATGCAAAATAAAGACCTTAGTTTTAACATATTCGTGATTCAGTTGGATTATGCCACAAAATTTGACTTTTATTGTATAGTATATATGAAAGTGGGTCCAAATTAAATTAAAGCTCTTTAAATGGCTAATTATGATTATGGTCCACCAATTTATAAACTTACAGCTAAATATGACACTTCTTTTCATCTCTGATGAGATCCTCAATCCATATCCTAACCAGGCCGGGCTGAAAAAAAAATTAGGAGAACAAGGGGCCGGGTATTGATGGGGAATGTTTTCGAATTTTAATTCTTCAAGATATATAGAAACATGGATGGTAATGGAAAAAGATTTCTTATCTCTAATGAAGACGATGGGTGATGTGAGGTTTCAGGGACGTAAAGTATTTGTATGTATTCTCTTCTCCACCATTTCTTATTGTTATCTCTACCTACCACAGTGAATTTATACATTTAACGCAATAACTTTTTATGAACCAAATTTATATACCTAAAGTAATGATTTTCTGTACACGTACGTTTATTTTTAGAAAGTAATAATGACATTAAGTTTTATACATTTATTTTGTATAGTGAATTCTGATTCATTATATATATATATATAATGACAGTCCTTCCATGAACTAACGGAGCTTCTACCATTCTGCGAGTTGAACCATGTGGGTCATAAAACACACTGTACTACTATACTCATAATGTATAATACTCAGTTAAGCTGAGCAACAATCAATGCAGTTATAGATCTTTGATTTTTCACGTCAAGATGGATCGAGGGGTTTTAATTTGCAGTGTAATCAAGGAAGAAGCGATCGATCTTTGAAGAAAAAAAAAATGTCGAGGGTGTTGGAGGAAGAAGATGATCGGGAAATCTCGTATAGTAGCAGGAGGAGTAGTGTGGCCTCCGGCGGCAACTTCCGGCCGGAGACGGCGGACGTGTTCGGGCGGAGCGCACGGCGGGAGGAGGAGGAGGAGCTGCCGTGGGCCGCCATCGAGCGGCTGCCGACGTTTGAAAGGATGAGGAAAGGCATGGTGAAGCATGCAGCGGTGGGCGGCGACGGCGGCAGAGTTGTGGCGGAGGAAATCGACCTCACAAAGCTTGGGAAGCAAGAAAGGGAAGTGTTAATGGAGAGTATACTGAAAGGTGATGAGGAAGACAATGACAGCTTTCTTCTACGGTTTAGGGAAAGGATTGATAGGTAACTTTAATTTTTTTTTATGTATTTTGGCTATGAGAATTTTAATTTCTTAATCTTTTGGTGAAGAGGAAAACCTACCACTAATAGAAAGAGGCTCTGCACTTAGGGATGATAATTTGTCTATCTCAGACGGGAATCCTCGATCCTCGGGATGGGAACTAGAGAAAATTTTTGGATAAGGAGAACCGGGACGAGGGAATATATGTAATTTTCCGTCTGAGACAGGAACGGAGATATCTCCTCCCGTCCTCGAATAATTATTATAATTAATAATAAAAATAAAAATAAATAAATAAACAAACAAATATATATATATATATATATATATATATATATATATATATATATATATATATATATATATATATATAAGTTTTTAAAATTAAAATTACACTAATTTAAGATTTTAAATAAGAATTGATCTGGGACGGGGATGGGACTGTTTTCGATTCCCCGCTCGGGCCGGGGTCTGGGTTTCGGAGACAGGGATGGGGAGTATACTTCCCGCCTTGTTGCCATCCCAAAATGCAGTGCACTCAATAAAATGACATTGTAATTCTAGGCAGTTCTCGAAGGGACGATTGAAACATTGTAGTTACCAAGTCAACAACACGGCTAACTTGACTGGGGTTGCTCTCAATTTTTTTTTAATCTTTTTATCCTTACCATATTATTGTATTTTGTCCTATATAAATTTTTTTGGTTACGGAATAAATTAATAACCACTATTTGAGAGTATATATGTACGAATAAACTCGATTAGTTATGCATGGTGTTTATATGTATTTATTTGAATGGTTGCAGGGTGGGGGTTAATATACCAAAGGTTGAAGTAAGGTATGAGCATTTGTCAGTGGTGGGAGAGGCACATGTTGGGCATAGAGCATTGCCCACTTTGGCTAATGCCACCATGAATGCAATTGAGGTAATTGGTTAAGTTTAAATTGTTGTTTCCTTTTTGTTTGGTCCAAAAAAAGTATTTCAATAAATAAATTTCATAAGAAACAATATAGAAGATTTTATATTTCATAAGAAAAGAAAAACTTAAAATATCTAAATATATATTAAAAAAATATTAGAAAACAATAGTTTTTTTTTTTTTATTGAAAACGTACGTATTTTGATCTGAATCACTTTTAAGATCTACAAAATTGTCTCTTTGTATTAGGCGTATTACCAACCACTTTTGTTAGTAGTAAAAGAAATTAGTTAGTTAGGTCGTGGACACTTTACCTTAAAACAATATAATAAAAATATGGAGTAGTATTTAGTAAATTGGTTTCATGTCATTTTTCACTGATAATTATAATATACGGAGTAATTAGCTTTAATACTTTTGTTGGTTACAGGTACAGCCTTTGGTTGGTAAATATTTTTTATTTTAATTTTTTAACTGTTTAACCGAACAATTTTTTTTTTAAAATGTTTAACCAAACAATTAAGATAGTATTTAGTGAATAGTTTATGTGATCAGAGTATCATTTCACTTTGACTTTTGAAACAAAAATTATTAAATTCTTTTAATACCCACGCTTCTCTTCTCAAACGGTTTCCCATTTACCCCACCCCCAACCCATTAATTCTTATTTGAGAAAATTGTAATTTATGCCCCTCCATAATATGTCAATTATCAATGTCACCTCTGAATTATTGTGGTGTAAATATTGCTCCCTTAATTTTTAAGAACGGTACATATATTGGCCCTCCCGTGGTGTAAATATTGCCCCTCCTTCGTTACGAGAGGGGTAATGTGTGTACTGTTTTTGAAAATTGAGAGTTAACATTTACACCACTAATAATTCAGAGGTGACATTGATATTTGGCATATTATGGAAGGGCAAAAATTACAATTTTCTCTTCTTATTTTTATTTTGAATTTTAAAATTTAATTTGTTTGTGTGATGAAAACCAGTGAAAAATATTTATTTTATCAATTATTATTGAGTTAATTTCATTTTAAGTCATAGATTTATTGGTGACAATTCACTTTTACTCTTTAAAAAAAAACATCCTCCTCAAAATTTAGGTCTTCAATTGTGATTTTTTTTAATAAAAATAAAAATATAACGGACTCACTTTGTATTAAAAAAAAATCAAGATAGACATTTCAACGATTTTTGTTGATGGAAGACAAAAAATGTTCCTGCTTCAATATTTCTTAGTTATTGATCTTTTCCTGTTTTTTGCCATGCATTGAACAATAGAGTGTTCTGAGGATGGCTCACCTTGCCCCTTCTAATAGAAGAAGCATTCAAATACTCAAAGATGTCAGTGGCATTATCAAGCCATCAAGGTATTCTTCATTCTGTCTTTCTATGTTCCAAACATCTTAGTATTTATTTTCCTTAATTTCCCAGAAAGAATCCTTAATTTTGTTCTGGAATTATATAATATGTGGGTCATTATATACAGTTACTGTCATTGTAATTTTGCATTGGGTTTTAAATCTGCTTGTTTTCAGGATGACACTGCTTTTAGGTCCCCCTGGTGCAGGGAAAACAACATTGCTGAGGGCACTTGCAGGAAAGCTTGATGATGATTTAAAGGTGAGTTCTTTGAAGCTTATGTAGTGTTATTATATGAATATATGATTGCTATTGTTTGGTGTAATTGTATGTTTTCTGACTGGTGGAAATTCGAATAGAAAACGGGGAAAATTACATACTGTGGCCATGAATTTCATGAATTTGTCCCACAAAAGACATGTGCTTATATTAGTCACCTTAATCTTCACCATGGAGAGATGACAGTGAGGGAAACTTTGGATTTCTCGGGCCGTTGTTTGGGGGTTGGAACAAGGTATGAATTGCTGGCAGAAGTGTCGAGACGGGAGAAGCAAGCGAGAATCAAACCAGAACCTGAACTTGATGCGTTCTTGAAGTCCATATCAGTCGCTGGCCAAAAGACCAGTTTGGTCACAGATTACATTATCAAGGTTGCCTTTTTCTTGATCCCATGTTTTTTTTTATCGACTTTGGGAGTTTAGGTTTGGAGGAGACTTCTCACCACTCCAATTTTGTTGCAGATTCTAGGATTAGACATCTGTGCAGACATCATAGTTGGGGACGAAATGAGGAGGGGTATTTCGGGTGGACAGAAGAAGCGTCTAACCACTGGTATGTTTTCGAGAGATTTAATTCTCTAAATGGATAAATTCTAAGTTAAAAGTGTTAATAGTAGACTAAGTTGCTACACTTTTTGTTTGGAAAAAGGAATACATGTGTTTTTGTAAACATTTCATAGTTTTACTCGAACTTGGTTTACAGGAGAAATGCTGGTTGGACCTGCAAAAGTTCTTCTAATGGATGAAATATCGACTGGTTTAGACAGTTCCACAACTTTTCAAATTGTAAAATACATGAGGCAGTTGGTTCATATTATGGATGTAACAATGATAATTTCTCTGCTCCAACCAACCCCCGAGACGTATGATCTTTTCGATGACATAATCTTGCTCTCAGAAGGGCAGATTGTGTATCAAGGTGCGAGGGAGAATGTTCTTGAGTTCTTTGAGAACATGGGATTCAAATGTCCCGAGCGGAAGGGAACTGCTGATTTTCTCCAAGAAGTGACCTCGAAGAATGATCAAGAACAATATTGGCTCAGAAAGGAGCAACCATATCGATACATCTCAGTTGCAGAATTTGCAGAGGCTTTCACTTCATTTCATCTTGGCAAACAGCTCGCCTATGAGCTTAGCGTTCCTTATGATAAGCCCAAAACTCACCCTGCCGCGTTGGTGAAAAGGAAGTACGGTATCTCCAATTGGGAGTTACTCAAGGCATGCTTCTCCCGGGAGTGGCTGCTAATGAAGCGCAACTCTTTTGTTTACATTTTCAAAACTTGTCAGATAACCATCTTGTCCATTTTTGCCCTTTCGGTTTTCTTGAGGACACAGATGCCATATGGCAGACTACAAGATGGAAGGAAATTCTACGGGGCTCTCTTCTACAGTCTGATCAACGTGATGTTTAATGGAACGGTAGAGACAGCAATGACAGTTATGAGGCTTCCCGTATTCTTTAAACAGCGGGATCAGTTGTTCTATCCCGCTTGGGCCTTTTGCCTGCCAATTTGGTTTTTGAAAATACCCCTGTCATTCATTGAATCAGCAATATGGATTGTTTTTACATATTACTCAATAGGTCTCGCTCCTTCTGCTGGAAGGTAAGAATGCAATACACTGAAGAGTTTACCATTACTATCTGATCACTAAACGTTTGTTACAAAGTTTCACTAGATTGACTAAAAACGAATCCCCGTTTTGTGTTTCAGGTTCTTTCGTCATTTTTTGACGTTATTTAGTATACACCAGGCGGCTCTTTCTCTATTCCGATTCATTGCAGCAATTGGAAAAACACTCGTGGTTTCAACCACCTTATCTACATTTACCTTGTTGTTGGTCTTCGTGCTTAGCGGTTTCATAATTGCTTACAGTAAGTAATTACTTTTCAGTAAATTTAAGCTTTGGTGTATTTCAATTATGAACTTTGCATTTGATGTTGATTCTCTGTATAATAATAGGTAAACTGGTTCACATTGATATCCTTGAGATTACAAAAAAAACCGTTTAAAGTAATGTTTTTTCTTAACTTCATCTAGATGACATTAGGCCATGGATGAAATGGGGTTATTATGCTTCTATTATGAGTTATGGGGAAAATGCATTAGTCATGAACGAGTTTCTCGACGAAAGATGGAGTGCTGTAAGTTCTCTCTAAAACTCGTTTTCGAGTTTAGTTTTCACCAAAGTTCCTTCTGTATGTGAAATTTGCGGAACTTTTGAAGTTAAAACCAAAAAATTGTTTATTATGCAGCCTAATATATACCCCAAAATTCAAGAACCGACTGTAGGGAAAGCGCTTCTCAAGGCAAGAGGCTTTGTAACAGACAACTACTGGTTTTGGATTTGCAATGGAGCTCTCTGGGGATTTTCGCTTCTCTTCAACACTTTATTTATAGCAGCACTTTCTATCTTAAATCGTAAGGCGATCTTATCATAAAGAAATATGAGCTTTTTGCTGCCAACAAACTTGATTAACGAGCTTCTGTTCATTTCAGCTTATGGTGACTCGAGGGCTGCACTCTTGGATGAGGATGTTGAAAATAAGAAAAACGAGTCTTTTGAAGGTATGTCAGCACAAATTTAATACCCGGTGAACAATAATTATTTGAACTAATTAAAGAGCTAGCTTTTGTATTTATGAAGTGTTCACTCCAGATTATTATATCTCGAGAAATTGTAGGTATGATTCCCCAAAAGAGGAATGCATCTAGGAGAGGAATGGTTCTTCCTTTTCAGCCCTTGTCACTTGCTTTTAACCATATCAACTATTACGTGGATATGCCATCTGTAAGCAGTTATTTTTGCCTGCTAATTCGATTTAGCTCCAAGTTCGTTCTTCACTAGTTTCTTTTCAAAACACGTTTGAATTGCTTCTTTACGCTTATTGAGGTAAATTTGCATTGCAAAAACAGCAAATGAAGAGCGAAGGCGTTAATGAAGACCGCCTCCAGCTCCTTCGGGATGTTAGTGGTGCTTTCAGACCGGGAGTTCTGACAGTGCTTGTAGGTGTCACTGGTGCTGGAAAGACAACCTTAATGGATGTCTTAGCGGGACGAAAGACCAGTGGATACATCGAAGGTAGCATCAGCATTTCTGGTTATCCAAAGAACCAAACAACTTTTGCTCGAGTCAGTGGTTACTGTGAACAAAACGATATTCATTCGCCCAATCTTACTGTTTATGAATCTGTCATTTATTCTGCTTGGCTTCGTCTGTCTGCTGATATTAACAAGAATACACGCGAGGTGTGCACACTATATTCCCGTTCCACTAGTGCCTATTAAGACGTTTTTTAGTCCAGGCCATCGATAAATAATTATGTATGTGTGCAGATGTTTGTAGAAGAAGTGATGGGACTGGTTGAGCTTAATCCTATAAGAAATTCGTTAGTTGGTCTTCCCGGGGTCGATGGTCTTTCAACTGAACAAAGAAAACGGTTGACAATCGCTGTGGAGTTGGTTGCTAACCCGTCTATAATATTCATGGACGAACCAACATCTGGGCTCGATGCCAGAGCTGCTGCTATTGTTATGCGAACCGTAAGAAATACAGTGGACACTGGGAGAACAGTTGTGTGCACCATTCACCAGCCAAGTATCGACATATTTGAAGCTTTTGATGAGGTATCCTTCTAGCTTAGCTTTACGGGGCATTGAAATAGAAGTCATTCGTATATCTGCAGTCCAGCTCGTGTTGATAAGAAGTGGATGTCTTTTTTGCAGTTACTATTGATGAAGAAAGGAGGACAGATGATTTATGCAGGACCACTCGGTTGTAACTCTCATAAACTGATAGAATACTTTGAGGTTCATTTCTTTCTTTCTTTCTCATTCTGTTTTTTGTTCCAAACTGCAAAAATATCACTGTTTTTTTTTTTCGTTTAATCGACCCTTTTTGCAGGCTGTGCCCGGGGTTCCTAAGATCAAGGACGGATATAATCCCGCTACATGGATGTTGGAGATCACTGCTACTGCATTTGAGGCACAAATTGGAGTTGATTTTGCAGACATTTATGCCAACTCTTCACTCTATCAGTAAGTAAACTAGATTTAATTTTGTTGTGATTTAGTGAGGATAATTGTTTTTGTTGTGATTTAGTGAGGATAATTGTTTTTGTTGTGCTTTCATTTTCTCGAGAATGAATGGATGTTATCTTTTTACATTCTTTTAGGAGGAATCAAGAACTCATAAAAGAACTCAGCACCCCACCCCCCGGTTCCAAGGACCTTCACTTCCCGACCAAATACTCCCAAACGTTTGTCGAACAATGCAAAGCGTGTTTCTGGAAACAACATTGGTCTTACTGGAGGAACCCGCAGTATAATGCTATTCGGCTTTTCATAACAATAATTACCGGCATTTTTATTGGAATTATCTTTTGGGACAAAGGAGACAAAGTGTAAGTTTGTGAGTTTAGAGAAAGAATGGAGAACAAAAGATAAATGCACCTTCATTTAATGTTATATATATCATCTTAGAATATCTTTCCTAGTTATAGAATCTCGAATATTGGAACTTTGATCAAAGGTAATAAAGATTGTTGATTACAGCGAAAAGCAACAGGATCTGGAGAACATCATGGGAGCGATCTTTTCTGCTATAATTTTCATTGGAGCTACAAACACTAATTCAGTGCAAGCTGTGGTTGCTGTAGAGAGAACAGTTTTCTATCGGGAACGTGGTGCTGGGATGTATTCGGCTCTCCCCTACGCGTTTGCTCAGGTAACAGCCCGAGCATTAATTTCACTCGTTTAAGGCCTAGTCAATGTAGTTTTGAGCTCGATCAGATCATTAAGAAATTTTGCAGGCTGGTATAGAAGCAATCTATGTTGCTGTTCAGACCATTTCGTATTGTCTTCTGCTATACTCGATGATTGGATTCGAGTGGACAGCGGGCAAGTTTATATGGTTCTACTACTTCATGTTCATGAGCTTCTTCTACTTCACACTTTTCGGAATGATGCTCGTTGCACTAACTCCCGGGGTCGAGTTTGCTGCCATCTTGATGACTTTCTTCCTCACTTTCTGGAACCTTTTCTCGGGTTACCTTATTCCCAGAACAGTTAGCCACCCTCCCTTCACACCTACATTCCGGTTTTCACCATGCATCTTCACAAGAAATCACATTTTTTTTTTGTTCATTTCTGTTTATTGGTTTTGTTGCAGCAAATTCCAGTATGGTGGAGATGGTACTACTGGGCAACACCTATTTCATGGACAATTTACGGGCTAGTCGCGTCGCTGTTAGGGGATAAAGAGTCCCTGGTTGAGGTTCCTGGAGAAGGTTATGTGACAGTAAAACAGTTCCTTAAAGATAACATAGGATTTGATTATGGTTTCCTCCCTGCTGTTGCTGTTGGGCATGTTGGTTGGGTTCTGCTCTTCTCCTTTGTGTTTGCTTATAGTATCATGTTCCTCAACTTCCAAAAGAGATAATACTATTTGTGATGGTTAGGGATGGCAAATTTTGTCTGAAAATGTATGTAAATTAGCATGTAATGTTATTGATTACTGTAACATGGATAGATATTTGGAAGTTAGTAGTTTTTCTAAGTTTAGATCACCGAAAAAGTGGTTAGAAGTTCTTACTATATCCAGTAAAAGGTTACGATGTTTTTTTTATTGCTTATTACTAGTGATCGTAACTTTTGGTGAATCACTAGTGTAAGTTGTGATATGGGTTGAACGGTGTAATTGTGGCTCT
The DNA here is from genome assembly GCA_003576665.1 of Ipomoea trifida. Classification (NCBI taxonomy): domain Eukaryota; kingdom Viridiplantae; phylum Streptophyta; class Magnoliopsida; order Solanales; family Convolvulaceae; genus Ipomoea; species Ipomoea trifida. The sequence continues at coordinate 605,571 of CP025658.1, read as the reverse complement.
CCCAAGTGAGAAGTTAGTAGTACTATATATAAAAAAAAACACTAAAATAATGTCTATTTATTCTAAATCATTACAATGTAACTATCATTGAAAGTTTGAAACAATAACTAGTTTTTCCTTCACACACATTAGTGTCTTCGTCAATTATCCCTTCTTTCATTGTGTCTTCATCAACTCTCCATCAATCAACTACTTGATTTACAGAAATTTACTTAGTGCACACTCTCGAATAGTAACTGTGAATTTCCCTTGTAAAAAAAAACAACCTATAATTATCCAACAAAAATGAATTTGGAGATTCATAACACTTCTCAATATATAGTTGTTATTTTCCTCTATACTAAGTCAATCTATCTTTAACCTTAAACCAAATAGAAATCCAAAAAATATCTACAACACATATATTGCTTATAAGTCATTTTCATTTGAAAAAAAAAAAACCCCAAAAAATCAAAAAGTTTTAAATGTTTTTTAAAAAGTACAAATATGTCCACCTTTTTTTTTAATAAAAAAATTAATACAATAATAGAAAAATGTACAAGCTAAGAGTTACACGGAACATGATCATGTCACATCGACGATATTATCCGCAAGAATATATCTCATTCAAAAATACGAAATAACTTTATCCGTCAAAATGGTAAGTATTTTTACCACTTTTTGTGTGTGTGGGGTAAAAACATTTGATTAAGTAGTAAACCAATATAAACCTTAATTTTTCATAGAGAAGCATCACACACACAAACACATATTCTCTACTTTTAAAATTTGTTTGGATTCCGAGAGAAACTCACAACAGCGAAAATCTGGAGACGACTGAACCGTCGCCGATCGCATTCTACCAAAGAAGGTCGCCTTCTCCGGAGGAACCCCGACGAAAGGTGACCAACTGGTCGCCTCTCCAGGAGAAAGGCGACCACGGCTAACTATTCGCCTTTCTCCTGGAGAGGCGACCAAATATGGTTGCTTTCTCCTGGAGAGGCGACCAGTTGGTCACCTTTCGCCGGGGTTCCGCCAGAGAAGCGACCAACTGGTAGCCTGGTAGAATGCGGCGACGGTTTGGCTGTCGCTGGTAGCCAGACTTTTGTCTGTGAAATGATGTCGAAATGGGAATGACATGTAATAGTATGTCAATTACCGGCTATTGGACCTCATTGTCTTGATATAACATGTTAAAGAGTGTAATTGCACTTTTTAAAAGTTTAAAAACTTAATTTAAAAAATGCAAAACTTACCGACCTTGACAGCGGCCGGAAGCTATCAGAACAAATCTCTCACTGGTATACCAAAAGGCACACAAAAAAAGAAGAAGAAATACATCCGTAACAATTAACGTCCCGGTAAAATTTATAGACTTATTTGACCATTTTCCTTTAATAATAACATTTGACTATACTATACTCTCTTTTACTTCCTCCGAATATTCGAAAAGAATAATCACTTCCCCCCTCCCCCTAAAAAAAGATTTATTTCCTTTCAATAGTTTACTTTTTGGTCCAATAAATCCCAGTGGAAGCAGCATAGTACTATAGTAGTAATAGTACACACAAGACATCAACATCACAATAACAAATATCATAAATTATCCTCAGCCTTTCATTCCTCATCTTTTCTCCATCACGTGGTCCCCACCCCACACTCCCTGCTCCCGCCCCCAGCTGATAGATATTTCTTAAAATTGACGACGCAAGTGCATCCTGTGGCCCCTCTGCCTCATCCCATGCATGCCACCTCTTAACACGTGGCATACCCCTTTCTAACTTTTACTAAAATATTTCATTAATTAATATCATACAATCATAGAAACTATATTAATCATTCATTTATATAAAATCACCTCACGTGATACATAATACATTCTTTTTTGTTTTACAAAAATATAATGTTTTTATAAGTTAATAAATATTATATTGTTTTTGAAATTCTTCAAATAACCATCAATACTTTTTGCTTATTTATAAAAATAATGTTTTGTGATATATTATAATATTATTATAAAGATGACGACAATTAAGTATTAAAATAATCAAATTTATGAATTTTTAGATATAAGCATAATGTTTTATTATCTTCTGGGTATTAATTTAGTGAACGAAAAGTCACATTTAAAACTTGTTTTTATAAGGTGAAATTCGATCTGATTTTGGACATGAACATTATAAATTTAAGTTTAAAATGGACTTTTTGTGTGCACAGAATATATAACTTGAATCGTATAAACAACTCAGTTAATAACATAAGCTAAATCTTTGCTTACTAAGTTTGGACCGTCCATCAAATGATTTTGGTGGAATTATTTAGACGGAAATATATGTATGTAATTATTACTTAGTAAAATCTGGAAAGCTACCGTCATAAGGGGCCCCACATCGCTCTCTCTCATCACGATACTCTTGGCGCCTTGAACCGAGCGCAATTGCGACTTGCTATCACCACTTTGAGAGTGTAAATCAGCAGATTTTGTGAAAGGAGCGAACGATTTCGCCCGCATTCTTCTCTTTCTGGATTCAATTCATTCCAGAATCGGAAATTGAAGGAAGAGAGATATGGTTTACACCCTCTCCGGCCTCCGATTGCCCGCTGTCGCGCCGGTTTACAAGCATCTCGGATCGACCTCGCACGCTGATCGCCGGAATGCCAATCCCTCTCTCTCTCTGAAAAGGAATTCGTTTTCTTCATGTATGTGTGTTTTCCTGGGTTGGATTCTGATCCGAGATTCTATGCCTTTATGAGACCAAAAAGGCAATGGCTGAAAAGCGAATCTTTTGAATGCTTTTAGGAGCTTTGGTTATTCGTAGATTTCTCGTTTTTGATTGAATTTTGATATCATCGTGCTGCGTGCGATCAATGTGTAGTTTTGGTTTAGAAACAGCGGGACTGTTAGCTTTGCCTTTTTATCTTTTTGTTGCCTTTTAGTAAAAAATATATACTTGCTGCCTAGCTCAATTTAGGGAATAATGATGAAAGCTGAGAGCTTTTCTCAAAAGCGATCGTCTTTCAACTATTTATTTAATTGCATAGATTCGATTCTCTTTGTTTACTGACACTGAATATTTTATATTTTCTGCTATGCTGGATTAGAGATTTTTAGTGGCAATGCTATTTGAAAAAAAAAACAATTTAGTTAATCTATCTTTAATATCTGGAATCTCCATTACTTAGTTTGGTAGTAATCAAAATCTTCTGGATATGTTTTACTCTGTACCTTTCTGTTTGATAACAACACCCATACTATGACTAATTTGCTGGAATGGATTTTCTTATCAGTTAGTTATATCTTTTGGACCTAATTTGCTTTGCTTGATATTTCCAAGAAACTTAACCAGTTTGGTGCTTGGCTGCAGGGAAGATCTTTGCGGGAAATACTTCCTATGAATCCGAACCCTCTTCTTTTAGAGTTGCAGCATCAGAGAAGGTCCTTGTTCCTGGCGGCGAGGGCGAGGGATCATCGTTTCCAACTGATCAGTTAGAGGTTGCTGAGGCATTATCAGAAGATACCCAAGTATGTGTATGTGTAAAACTACTGTCATAGAACATGAGCACAAGACTCTTTCTCTTAAATAAAAGATTATTACTCATTTAAAATAAAAAGTAAAAGTTATAACTGTGAATTAAAATTAATTATTCTTCAGTATTTACGAATATCAATTACTAAATAAGTTTGCAGATAGATATTCTTTATAAAGAATTTGTGAATAAAAATTATGAGTTATTTCTTTAACATTTGCTATTTATGAAGATATAAATTGCAACAAAAAGTTGCAAATAAATATTCATGTTAAACAAGTCTGAAATGATGGTGATAAGTTGCAGTATAAATAATTTGGACAGAAAAGGTTTTTGGCATCTCTCATGGGATGGTAGCATGCTACTGGCTTGGCAACTAGGGCTGGGTTCCTTGCAAATCTAGAAATAATAGCAGTGGCGAATCTGCAGTTGTTGCTTGAAGCAGTAAGATACTTTTAAGAATTAAGATCATGTATTTTGTCAAAAGATCATAATACCTACTTATAGAAAATGCTAAAGGGGGTTATGCCTCATCATTAACGAGATGTGTCATAGTGTCTGTATTGCTTTTAAAGGCAGCTGCTTAGTAAGGTGGAAGTCCCAAAAGCCAATGCATTATAGTTGTCAGTGTTATTCTTCTAATTACTAGAAGAAATACGATATCTTGAATAACTCTCCAACCATGCCATATGTGGATCCTTTCTTCAGCATGATTATCCTTAAAATGATTGTCTTATTATTGGCATGATTTCTTTTATACTCATGATCGTCTTATTAATTCTAATGTCGAGTTACTCTTGGAGTTTTGGTTTTTGGTCATCACATTTTCCTGTAATATCACAATTGTTTTCACTCATTGCTATCTTAGGTATCGGCTGACGTGGATAATGTGAAGATGGAAGAGAACAGCAACAGTGAAAGCAATGTGGATTTCGTCAAAGCAGCAAGTGATTCTAAAGAAAGCGTTCAAGAGCAGGATCACACGTCTTCAATACAATTTGAAGAAGATGGTAATGTGGAAGTTTCACAAAAACCAGAGACTTTGGATGACATCAGTGCTGAATCTGAAATGGTGAAAAAGAGGGCCATTCCTCCACCTGGACTTGGTCAGAGGATCTATGAGATAGACCCTCTCTTGAAAAACTTTCGTGACCATCTTGATTATAGGTAACACACCTTCACAAGTGTAAATTCTACTAGTGCAATTCATTGAACTGCAAAATGAGTGCAAATGATGTTTGATTATCACTAGGCTGCTGCATTTTGTTCTTACACCAATCTGTCATGCATACTACTATAGCTTAGCACTGTCCTCAAACCACTATATGCTATTCTTATTTTTCTGCTGTACATTTCCTGTCTTAGCAACTCTTCTCTTTGTTTCAGTACTATTATTAGTTTCTTTTCTTTATTTTTTTTCCAGCTGCTAAAACTATAGCTTTACAATGCCATGAGTTTTATGAAACAATTGTATGTTCAACCTCCTCCTCCCTGTGCTCCCCCTACACACACACACACACCCCCCCCCCCCCCCAAAAAAAAAAAAAAAAAGAAAAGAGATAGAAACATTCCCTTTGAATTTGGCTTGAAATAGAACTGCAGCTAACTTTAAAAATGTCATGCCTTTACATCTCTGTATCAACTATCAAGTTCTTTCCATGAATCTAAAGCTCTCATATCTGTTCATAAAGTTCCGATACCTGAAGAGGTTACCTGGATATTAATTCTTATTTTTATATTTTCCAACTATAGGTTTTCGCACTATAGGAAAATCCGGGAAGCAATTAACCAGTATGAGGGTGGCTTGGAAGTATTCTCTCGTGGCTATGAGAAATTAGGTTTCACTCGGAGGTAAACAGCCTTGCTGTCATATTTTTTGCTCTGCACGTCTACAATTCTTGTATGATGTAGTAGTGCACTCTGCACTTTTCTTTGGTTGCAAAAGAAATGAACTTAATAGCTATTTCTTAATTAGGTAGTGCATTGTTTTTTACTCAATTGTGGTATCTTACTTTCAGTGTTGAACTATTAAATGAATTTAAACACCAGAGCCTAACCTTTAGGAAGGATCAGGAAAAGGTATGGTATAACTAAAATTAAAGCTTTGACTATTAGATATAAGGTGTCCCCTCAGCAATTCTCAAATTCATTTCTGTTTTATTCTACTGTATTACGAGAAATATGCAATGCTCCAGAAGCCTACTTGGTAAACTTCATAAGAGGAGATATTTCCATGTAAATGTGCTTAATGAGATGATTCTTTTGAACCTTGATATTGATGTGGTGGGAGTAAAATTTGGGTGGGTGGTAGTTGCAGAGTTTATGTTATGGCTAGCAAGGCCAGATTCATTGGTACTTCTGCATCTAAGAAAAGAGCCAATACCCTAGAGAAAAGGAAAAGTAAAAAGAAAAAAGGGAGCCTCGATAAAATAATGGTCATCAATGTGCTCATGATAACCACTCATCCCCTGGCATGCACCATGCACACAGAGACAATTATCTCTCTCTCTCTCTCTCTCTCTCGTTTTCCCCTAAAGATTCCCTATAAATGAATTTTGATGACGTTGAATACTTGAATAATTTCTTGCTCATTGCATGTGATTTATTTATTTATTTATTTTTTTTTTTTACTGCCAGTGCTACAGGTATCACCTATCGGGAGTGGGCTCCTGGAGCCACGGTCAGTATTGCTCTTTTTCATTGCTATTGTTGGAATCAGGTTTTCAGTTCTTATAAGTTCTTCTTTTCCCTGCTTTGTAGTGGGCAACACTCATTGGAGATTTCAACAATTGGAATCCAAATGCTGATGTTATGACTCGGGTATGCATTTATTGGTTCAGTTCTGAATACTTAGTTATTCTGTTTGATTGGCATCTTTTGGTGGGAGATTGATACCCTTGCTGTGGTTTAGCTTAATTCTTGATGCTGATGGTCTTTTATTGCTTCATCTGCATGTTTATTAGCTCAATGCTTCATATGAACATTAGTTGGTTGGACATGTTCATTGATAAAAACAATCCATTTCTTTCAAGTTAAATATTTATTTTTATGGTTTACCCATCCACATCTTAATAGTTGGTCTGTTTTGTTTTCCAATTTTGATTTGATTAGGCACTCTGGGAAGCTATGATGAAATAAGAATTAAATAATCAGTTAATTACTTAATTACTCAATTTACTGTTCATTTTAAAGGGATTAAAACTTGATCAATTTAATTGCATTATCTCTTCTATCTAGGTATGCTAGACTTTGTAGGAAGCCAAATTTCCTTCTGTAAGTATGGCTGGGGACCTGGGGTTAACCTGTTCGAGCAAAGGTGCAATATTACATAGATTAGTGAATTAGAAAAATGTGTGAGCTTGCATTTATTTACATTAGTGATTACAATGAGTCCATAGAAAAATGTGTCAACTTGCATTTATTTACATTAGTTAGTAATTACAATGAGTCCATGCTACATTATACTCATTTCTAGTTTTTAAACAGAATGAATTTGGTGTTTGGGAGATCTTTTTGCCAAACAATGCAGATGGCTCACCTGCAATTCCACATGGCTCTAGAGTGAAGGTATTGGACTCTTTGATGGTTGTGCTATTGAAATTCATTCAACTTGTTGTAAAGGAAGCAGTAGTTTTGAAAGAATGAAAGATAATGCTAATATGAATGAAACAAAGGTCTTATCCCAAATCCCTGATAGCTGCTGACTGCAAATTCTATCAAGTATATATCACACCAACGCTCAGACATGCTTTCTATCTTTCTAATTCAGACAACAGGCTCTGTTCATATAAAACTCAACCCCACCCCACATAGGTCCATGTTATTTTCTTTTTCTTACATTTTTTTGTATGCTTTATTATTTTGTATTGGAATTGCAGATACGTATGGACACTCCTTCAGGCATTAAAGACTCTATTCCCGCTTGGATCAATTTCTCTGTACAAGCTCCTGGTGCAATTCCTTATGATGGAATATACTATGATCCTCCAGAAGAGGTGTTCATTTTTATTCTATTGCTGCAAAAACAGTCAATCCTTAAATGTTGGGATCTTCTAAATAGGGCTGGAGACAAGAAATGACCAATGATTCGTTGTAATTTACTTATAAGACAAATTGCTTAGATACCCTTGTATGATCTCTTTCCTTCTCCTGTTCTGCTGTTAAAAATCTCATGTTTCCTTTAGATTACTAATTTGTGAATTAGACGATAGTACTTTGTACTGGTATTAGCCGAGCATGATTCTTTTCTTCCTACGAAGTTAAGATGTTTGTGTTGTTTATCACATCAACAAAAGGATATATTTTCTTTCAATTTCTTCTGTTGCTTCTACTCCCCTCCCTTCTCCTTATGCTGATAATTCTTGTTAAATACTCTGCAGGAGAGGTACAAATTTCAACATCCACGGCCAAAAAGACCAAAGTCACTGAGAATATATGAATGTCATATTGGAATGAGTAGTCCGGTGGGCACCACTCCTTAAATACTTATATGTCTTACCTATTTCTTATCTTCTAGTTGACTATATATGATGGTTATATACATGAAATATCTAAATTGATTATTAACTTCTGATAAAATTTCAGGAGCCTAAAATAAATACATATGCGGAGTTTAGAGATGATGTACTTCCTCGTATAAAGAAGCTTGGCTACAATGCTCTCCAGATAATGGCCATTCAAGAGCATTCTTATTATGCTAGCTTTGGGTACTTTCTTTTTATTTATTTCTTTTTTTGGTAGTGATTCTACTATTGTTTTGCTCTACATAATTGAGGAGTTCTCTAATTCTGTCGTCATTCATTGACAATTGTTACTATAACTTTCAACTATTATTACTTTTTTCTAATACAAATTCTTACCCATTTACATGATTCAGCTATCATGTTACGAATTTCTTTGCACCAAGCAGTCGTTTTGGGACTCCAGATGATCTTAAATCTTTGATTGATAGAGCCCATGAACTTGGACTGGTTGTTCTAATGGATATTGTGCACAGGTAATAAATGGATCTTTACTTCACTTCAGGAACTTTCTATGGTCTGTAGTTGAGTTCATTTCATGTCTCTGTTTTATGTTCCTATACATTCTAGCAAAGCTCTTTTGCACAATTATAATAAAAATATATATGATAGTTAGATTAACAATTGAAAAAGTGGAGAGCAGATGAAGTGTTCTAGAGCTTTCCCCCCATTATGAATAGAGGTAGTGTTCTTTATGAGAATGCTAGAGTCTTGTTGCAAACAGGAAAAGAGGCTGTGATGTTAAATAAGGCTGCTGAGTTCTATTAGTAGGTTGGAAATTACTTCATGGTGACAAGTCTGATTGAATGAACCTTTTCATTAGGTTTTTTGTAGAATGAGCTTTGATATAATATCTGGCACAACAAAATTTTGTAGCTTTGGTAGTTTGAATTATAATAATTTTCATTGATCAAAAGTTGCTTTCTAGGGTATCCTAATGGATTTATTTGTTTATTGTACTTTTCTGATCTTTCCCGATGGGTCCTGTAATTTATTTTTAAATGCTACCCTTGAGTTAATTTTATTTGGTTATAAGTACATAACTCTTCTTGGATAATCTTTTAAATTTGTTTTTTTGTGATATGACCTATTGGAAAAAGGAAGTACATTTTTACATACATCCATAATTGTCTCCCTTATATTTTCTGACATGCTCTTTTTGCTTTGTATCTTTATTGATTGCAGTCATGCGTCAAATAATACTTTGGATGGACTGAACATGTTTGATGGTACAGATAGTTGTTATTTCCACTCTGGAACCCGGGGTTATCATTGGATGTGGGATTCTCGTCTCTTCAACTATGGAAACTGGGAAGTATGTTTCTTCTTGCAAAGTTGATATGGTTTTCAAAGCCAGTATCATTGTATCTTCTGCGATCAGAACTAATTTTTTCGCTTGTGATAGGTACTGAGGTATCTGCTCTCAAACGCAAGATGGTGGTTGGATGAGTACAAGTTTGATGGGTTCAGATTTGATGGTGTGACTTCAATGATGTATACTCATCATGGGTTGAGTGTACGATCTAATTCATCACTTGATAAATACAATGATTTGTCTCTATTTCGTATTCCTAATGAAACCATGAGGATATTTTACTGTTATTATTTTTTATTCCGTTCTTGCATTAAGCTATCCTCTATGTTGACTGAGTCTTTTATTTTTCTTAGGTAGGATTCACTGGAAACTACAGTGAATATTTTGGGTATGCAACCGATGTTGATGCTGTGGTGTATCTGATGCTCGTCAATGATCTCATTCATGGTCTCTTCCCTGAAGCCATAACCATTGGTGAAGATGTATGTATTTGCTTTGAGTATTAATTATAAAGCACGTTGTTTGTGCCTTTTGGGCTTCTTCCAGAATGGTTATCTTTCGGCTTTGTATGTTGTAGCTTTTCTTTGTCATTGAGAATTGAAAGGTAGATGTAGATTACTAATTCTGATGATGGCCAGACCTTCAATTTTGCATGAATATCTATATGTTAATTCGTGGCATAAAATTGCAGTTGATTCATGCAATAGGATTGGGGATTTATCTTATGACTGATCTTTAGAGGACTTTTACTATTCAGGTTAGTGGCATGCCAACATTTTGTATTCCCGTCAGAGATGGAGGCGTGGGTTTTGACTATCGGCTTCATATGGCAATTCCCGATAAATGGATTGAGATTCTCAAGTAAGTTTATCTGTTTGTGCTCTATATGAATTGTGAGACGGGAATGCATGTTTGCTCTCTTGTTTATTATCTTTCCATTATGGGTTAAAAGTAATTTACATTGGTGTTTCATATCATCAATCTGTTTGCTTAAAATGTCTGGTACAGGAGAAGAGATGAGGATTGGCAAATGGGTGAAATTGTTCACACACTTACTAACAGAAGATGGCTGGAAAAATGTGTTTCTTATGCTGAAAGTCACGACCAAGCTCTTGTTGGTGATAAAACTATAGCGTTCTGGTTGATGGACAAGGTTGTCTAAGCTTTTGTTCGTCTTTGTCATCATTCCCTTGAAACTTGGCTTGAACATGATGTTCGAAGGGATAAACTTTTCTATTTTGCATTAATGAGCATATATAGCCATTACCCGAGGATATCTGTTTATGCCTTTTTTTGGTCAGTAAGTAGGATATACTTTAATTTGGTGTTGGGGCACGCCATTCAATGATTTCCTCCTTCTTCTAGGATATGTATGACTTCATGGCTCTGGATAGACCAGCAACGCCAGTAATAGACCGTGGAATAGCATTGCATAAAATGATCAGACTTATAACTATGGGATTAGGAGGAGAAGGATATCTAAATTTCATGGGGAACGAATTTGGTCACCCAGGTATGGATTTGGATGCTTCCTATGCATAGTTCCTACTTAATTCCATTATACAGTTTTAACCGATTGGCTATTTGCATGCTTTATGTGAGAAATTATGCAAATTTATTTTTCAGAGTGGATTGATTTCCCTAGAGGTGAACAACGCCTTCCTGATGGTTCAGTTCTCCCTGGAAACAATTTCAGCTATGATAAATGCCGTCGTAGATTTGATCTGGTTAGTATTCACTGTGGCTTGTACAAATATTTGGCATTAATACACAATAAGGTATAACTGTAAATAACATAATGTCAAAGCCTTAAAGGTTGCAATTTGCTATTCAGAGAAGCCTTTTAATTTATAGCTGGTAGAACTGGTGCCTTGTCATATGATATCACACTGAATTGCGGTTGAGTTGTTTCTTATAATCCAACTTTGCTCGATATTTAGGGTGATGCAGATTATCTAAGATATCGGGGCATGCAAGAATTTGACCAAGCTATGCATCACCTTGAAGAAAAATACGGCGTACGTGTTTTCTCTTGCTCGTTTTAATTAATGTGGAGTACCTTTTCGGATATCCTTATGCTATTATTTATTGTATGAAATTGTATTAAATTCTTTTAATGTACATTTCACGGACAAGTTTTCTCCTGTAAATCATTGCAGTTCATGACGGCAGAACACCAGTACATATCACGCCAGGACGAAGGAGATAGGGTGATCATTTTTGAAAGGGGTGACCTGGTGTTTGTCTTCAATTTCCACTGGACAAATAGTTATTCGGATTACCGTGTAGGCTGCTTAAAGCCGGGAAAATATAAGGTACGACTGCGAACTATCAACATTTCTTTCGGTGCCATGGTAGGTGTAGAGTCATGAGTCAGGTACGGTCACTCATTCCCGCATTCTATTAACATATCGTCATCTTCCAGGTAGCCCTGGACTCCGACAGTCCGCTGTTTGGAGGCTTTGGCAGAGTTCAACCCGATGCAGAATTTTTCACATTCGTAAGATAGAAATTCTCTATATTTCTTTTATCTGACCCCTTGCTCGTTACGTTGCATCTTTTTTTTGTCACGGTCCAAGAAAAGGTATCACTACCCGTAATTTAACTGGTCGTACAGGAAGGGTATCACGATGATCGTCCTCGTTCCTTCATGGTGTACGCACCCAGTAGAACTGCAGTGGTGTACGCTCTAGTGAAGGAGGAGGACGAAGCAAAACCAGTTGAGGAATGAGCTTCGAGGTGCACTCCATGGACGGTGGACGCCATTTTGATGCCAACACGCCCATCGTCCTCTCATACCAAAAACGCGCTCCATGTTGAAACACAGCAGTCACCAGCCATGAACATAACTTCGCTTGCCAACTCTCCTCTCCATTCTTTCATTCCAAACCGGACCAAAAATGCATCAGATGGAGAGCGTGGTAAGGATGAAATTAAAGCTCGGATAAATTAGCGAGGAAGCAGTAGTTAGTGTCTTCTCTACTCTCGTTTCTATGATTTCTTGCTTTTCCATTCTGTAAAATCTGCTCTGTATTTTCTGTATTGCCATAACTTCTTGGCATGTATTTCCCAGCAGATAATATTTGTTGGCTATAATGCTAAGATTAAGAGGAAAATAAAAACTGCATTTCATTCTCCATCTTTCATTCCCAGATGCCCTTTAATAAATGAATAGAGTCTAAACATTTGTATGACCTGTTTGTTAAGAGCTCGTGAACGCATTTGTTAGTAAAATAATATTCATGAGCAGGTTCGTTTAATAATGTTCACGAACATATGCTTGTTTAGGCCTTCACCATTAGTGCAATTTTCTTGGGATTTTGCAGGCATTTATGCCACATGGAAGAGAGAGAGTGAGGTGAGAGAAGGGGAAAGGTCTCCCTGCAAGGTTGGGATTTTATCAGAAATGTGGGGTCCACTTTTAACTTTCCCAAATCCCTGATGCGCACCCAGAGGGCGCGTGCAGTTGGGATTTTATCAGAAATGTGGGATCCACTTTTAACTTTCCCAAATCCCTGATGCGCACCCAGAGGGCGCGTGCACTGCACGCACGCGTCCCTGGGCGCGTAAATGGTAGTATTTTTTTATTTCTTTTTCAGTTTTATATTTTGTTTTTTTTTTTTTTGTTTTTTTGTTTTTTTTTTCACCTCATTTTCTCTTTCCTAATCATACATACAAAAACTCATCAAAAATCACACCAAAATTTCAACTATTGGTGAAGGCCTTAGTGTTCGTTTAAGATTATTTACATACAAACTCATTTAATTTAAGTGTAATTAAATTTAATTTATTATTATTTTTCAATGTTAAGATACTACTTTTTTTTTTTTTTTTTTTGTCAATGTCCATTTGATTATTGTTTGTGAAAAATATCTCTTGTTCATGAACAAATTATGGACATGCATGTTTGTTTAGCGTTTGCAAACGTTAACAAACACTAACAAATGCTTAACAAAAGAACACATCTTAACAAACAAACACAAATCGTTGATGTTCAGTTCGTTAACCACCCTAAATATAGTTGAGTTTTAGTTGGATTTATTCCAAGAGGTTTATTTGAATTTGTATCTTACCAAATGAAATTACTATAGTAGAGTTAGTGATACACATGACTTCGAAGGGCCATAATATAATTTAGTTTCACCGTTTAAGGGTAGCTCTCTAAAGAACATAATATATTACTGCCAATAATTTTGTTGTCTAGTGGTACGAAGTGACTCTTTTAAATGGGAGGTCGTGGGGGTGTACTACATTGTAACAGTACTAAAAAAAAAAAAGAACATTGGTCTCATACGAGAGATCACAATAGTACTTAGTTACTATAATTGAGTCTTAATTGAACCTATTAAGAGATCATAATATAGATGAGTTTTTTTTTTTTGAAGATATAATATAGATGAGTTTTAATCAGATTCATTGGATGAATTATTCGATCGAAATAACTCTATTAAGAATGAAATATTTTAATGTGTGAAGTTAATTAAGAGAATCAATGTCTTGAACATAAAGCAAGGTTAAATGACCACATATGGAGTCAATGAGGAAGAGACATTTGTGGGAAACATCATTATTTTGCACATCTCGTGTCATTGAATTGAACTGGTTTTCAACCAGTAATTATATCTTATAACTTAATTAATTATTGATGATTACTCCCTCTTGCGCGCTCCCTTTCTCCTCTCATATGAAACATATTTCCCTAATCATCGAATGGTAAAACACGATTCTCGTATGTATAGATAACGAATTTGATTCTGTTTAATATGACTTACTTTTCATACGTAGTTTGCGGGTCATTACATATAGTACGTAGCAAATAAAATTTAGTTACGTACTGTATGCATTCCCTCAAGTAATAACTGTAAATTTCAATTCTCTTATCATTCACCATGTTTGGCGAGACTCGACCCTCCGACCCTTCGTTTAAGCTGCAGCCAAACAATACCCAAGTTTTTTCAGGATTTCAGTTTATACAGCAATGGCATAGCAAAATCATTAACCAGCCTTCAAAGGGAAGGTGAAGTGTCAGTTTTTTGCTGATAAGATAATAGAACCCTTTAATCATATCATATTGAATAAAGAACTTGAGATTTGACTTATAACGTACCATCATATATATCACCACAAAAGGAAGCATACATATATTTAGCACGAAATCACAACTTAAATAAAGTACATACTGTGTTAAATTTAAACTCGAAACTCATATAACCACCGGTGGTAAGAATTTTTAACCATTTTTCAATCACAACTTAAATAAAGTACTGTGTTAAATTTAAACTCGAAACTCATATAACCACCGGTGGTAAGAATTTTTAACCATTTTTCAATCACTGGTAGTTGGAACATTAGCCATTAGGGTTCATGCCGGTGCCTATACGATTAAATTTCTGACCATTGATTAGAAAGTGGTAAGAAATTTTAACTATGATGATTGTACTTACCGAGAAGAATGTTTACGAATCTCAAAAGTGATTGGAAAGCTTGTTTGTAAACCGGAGCAATGTTATATATATCAACAATTTCCTACCGATAAATACGTAAAACTGTTTTGTGTGACACAATGTGTAATTATTTGATTATCTTGTTATCTTTATTATTATTTTTTTTTGAAAACATCTTGTTATCTTCTTAATCATTCCAATTAAAAAAAAAATTACTTTTACTAGAGAATTAATGCAATTATTATTGAATTGAACGCTCCATCCATCTAACATTATTACAACGATCTTCCATTTAGTCACGTTGAATATAGAATGCAATGCAGCAGTGCGATATTACGTCTTACATATATAGTTATTGTCGGGACAAAACCATAGCTTTTGTACGACATAATCAACGTTGTAATGATGGTCTCTTTTCTCATCAACCAATGATACCACACAACAAATTGAACATAACTTTGCTTACTAAGATATTGTTGCGATTATGCCGTAGAACACAATATTGTTATATTCAAAAAGAAGTATAATGGCCTTTCAACAACCCTAGCTGCTCTATATCTGTTTCCTAGTTTCTTCCTAGAACTTTAAAAATTTTATTCTACGCGTGTGTTAGCCAGAGGTTATTTAGAGGGCCGAGTCCAATTCAACATGGTATTAGTTGTTATGCAAGTATAAGGAAATAAAATTATACTTCCGATACTAGCTATATATTGTCTGATATAGTGGTAATTAAGTGTTTGATTACGACAACATGAAACTTCCAGAGATATATTGTTTTTTAGTTTTTAAGTTTTGTGTCCTATATTTTCCTATATGTGTCGTCGCTTGTCCATTTTCTATTTTTGTACTATATAGTTTAGAATTGGTTGGAAAACTTGTTTTATTTATTATTGGAAATGTATTTTTAGTTTGTCAACTATAAATATATAGACAATGCAAATTAGTCCCTTAGTTTACACTATATTGAAAAATCACTTATTTCCAACTATTCAAAATGTAGATGAAATTTGTTGAGTTTTTAAAACTTTTCCAACCACGGTCGCTGGATTCGCTAGTATGTAGTGGTTGAAAATTCTGACAACTTTAGATGGGAGGTTGGAAATTTTTGGTAGCTTTTTATGTGTAGTAGTCAAAAGGTGTGTGTGCGCGCGCGCGCGCGCGTGTGTGTGTGTATATATATATATATATATATATATATATATATATATATATATATATAAGCATGTAGTACAATTTTTTTATTTTTTATTTTTGTTGAGTACTACTGACTCTGTTACAATGTAGTATCTGTTCATCATGTAGTACAATTATTTGTTTATACTTTTAGTTAGACAAATAATAGATTTCAATTTGGTATTAGAGGTAGACACTTAGACTAAAGACTACAGTCTATGTGTGGCTTGGAACTCGTCAAAGAGTAATTAGTTTCCACATGTGAGGGACATGTTGAGCATATAATAAGTATATCATAAATATGCAGTCCAAGTATCAATTTATTTTTTTAAAATTGAAATAGAGCTCATGCATTTTCAATTACTTTTGATTGGTAGTTGAAAATAGCAATGAGATTTTTTCCGCATGCAAATCCCATGTTTAGTTATAATAAGTAATGTCTTTTATTTTATTTTTCTAAATAATTTCTTTAAATAGAAGGGGATGCAAATTGATTTCAAGAACTCTTGCATAGTGTCTTATATATTGAATAAAATGTTTGATCATATAGTATAGTTTTACCTTTTAACAAATTAATTTTAAACTATCAAAACCGCCTGCAAATTTTTTTATTTTTTTTTGGTTAGGTCATGAGGTGTTCTGAGCAGATCCTAACTGTAGGAGGCAGCTTTAAGCCTATACTATAATCATATTAATCCCCGTTTGCATTGGCTGATCCAATTTAACTTAATGAAATTTTAATAAAATATCTTTTAATTTCATGAGTGGCTAGACTTTTACTTTCTATAAACAACTAAACACAATGCAAGTAGATTTTAATAATAAATAAAAACTTTGATTTACAGTAAAGCTTGCCGTCCATAGAAAAAGTTTGCAACTCATTATAATTATTAAGGAATATACTTTAATTTGTTATTTAATTATAATTGAGTGACAGAATTCGAACATAAATATATGGCGGCACATCCTCTTTTAATCGTATAATAAATATGATCATAACTTCAACAATACACACATATAACGATACTTAGTCTTGAATCGGAGTGATCCTACTTCCCCTCTTAATTTTGTCTCTTAATATTTATTCTTTAGGTAACAATAATTGATTAATTCTTTGTATTTAATTTGACCTTCTAATATTCATCATCCCCTTATGGGGTAATACTTATAATTAATTTGTTTGTTTTTTTGAAAAGTTATAATTATTTGTTTGTTGTTTCTTCTTCTTCTTTTTTTTTTTAAAAAAAAAAATTGTACTAATAAGTAGATTATATATATATCTTGTAGCTTAGAATGTGGTTGACTAATTCAGAGATAGTCAATGAATATAAAATATTTTATGATGATTTAAAATCAAATAGAAAAAAAGAAAAATTCTTCAAAACAAATCCTTGTGTATTGCATTTGGCTCGTGGTTCATCAAATGTAATAACTTGCTACCTTTTAGAGAAGTATTGCAATATAACAAAACAAAGTAGTTTCTTTCAAAAGAAAAAAAAAACAAAGTAGTTGTTCATAGTACATACCTCGGATTTGAGAAGTAAGATGTTACATAGATTCAAGAAAAGAAGCAAAACAGACCGAGTTGGTCTGACAGTAGACCAGATAATTACAAAGCATTAAGTTTCACTCTACATAGAATTAACTATTGATTTTATAGGTTCAAACCGAGAAGGTTTTCCCCATAGATCAAAGAGAAGAAGCAAAATGAAAACATGCATGAAACAGGAAACTTTTACAGGAAAAAACAAAAGAAAGAAAGAAAACTACAAACATTATATTACATTCATGCTCGCATGTTGATTTTCCTTCACCTTCCAGCGAGATTATTATTAGGGTATTAATTATGCATTATATTATAGTCCATAATTATGAAGATTCTTTAGGCAAATATATATATATATATAGAAGGAGATGATGATCGACTGACTTATTAGGGATAATTCCAGAGGTTGTGATCCGCCGCAGCGGCGTCGCAGTCGCCGGCGACGTCGAGACGCGGCGGGCTAAGCAGCATCCCTTCCGCCATGTTCACAAGAACATTCGGCATATCAAATATCAAATCTTCATCAACAAACTCCTTATTATACTCTTCAGGATTAATGTCTAATAATTTCTCTCCCTCTTTCTGGACCTCCAGCGAGTCCGCCGCCGCGCCGAGGGCTGCGGCGGCGCTAGCCGCCGCCGCCTGAATGTCGCGGGCGGAGTTAGACGCCGGGACGGGGAGCGACGCGGCGGAGTTAGGGAAGTTGAGCTCGGCGTTTGGGCCCCGCAAAGCCCGGACCGCCACGTCATAGGCCACGGCCGCCATTTCCGGCGTGGCAAACGTCCCCAGCCAAATCCTGTTGGGCGACCTCGGCTCCCGAATCTCCGACACCCATTTCCCGGTGCTCTTCCGCCGCCTCACTCCCCGGTACCCCGCGCTCCGACCACCCGGCGCCGACGGTCCCTCCGACATGACAACACTACACCTCAAATTACCTCGTTGTTTCTTAGGTTTCATGAAAAACAAGACACACTGCAATTCGAAGCTCGAAAGGCGCGCCATTTATTAGGGCTAATTAGGGCTAGAAGGGATGAACGGAAAGTGCAAACCAGTTGGAGATGAACGGAAGAACAGCGGGCAGAGGCGAGGCGTGTGAGGGAGTTTGGGTGTAAGGCAAAAATCAAAACTTTGATTGTGTAAAATTAAAGGGTGGGTGGAGAGTGGAGAGCGATGTTAGTAGTTGCAGATCAGACAAGTGGGTTTTTATACGTTTGATTTTAACTAGGCTATGTAGGACTAGCTAGGACTAGGATTGAAACAGTGGGCGGATTTGATTCTGGGAAGGGGATTAGGGGAACGAAATATCCATTATTCCGCTCACAGTGGAAACAAGAATGCACTGAATGAATGTATAGATGGACGTTGATATGACATGATAATGATGATGATAATGATCCTCCATCCATCTTTTCTAGTCTATTCTTAGTCCGTGTTCCTCGATTCTACTCTATTTTATCATTGCATTTCTGGATGGATAATTTCTCATTACTTCTTTCCTTTTCTGCAGTTCTAGTTTCATGTGAGGATTGAATCCCAAGAGGCGAAGACGCTTGTTCTTATCTTAAAGTCGGTGGATAGAGTAAATCATAAAGTATATTGCAGCATATTTTAAATCGAAGATCACCTTTATTGTTTTAGCTGTCCTTAACAGATCCTAATTGTAAGAGACACATTTAAGCTCGTAACTGAGCTGGTCTAATTAAGAGGCAAAGTGCTAGTGCTGACCAGATTAATTTTTCCTTACGAGAGGGACATCTCTTAAGGGACGAGAGTGCATGACAACTCACGCCAACTAAGCTGGTTCCCACCACGCGAACCAAGCTCGCTTTATTTTCTTATATTTACTTAGCAATTAGGACTATATTTCATGACTAGATGTTGGACTCAATAACAAAAGACAAACTGCACTAAGAAGATCTTGTGTGACAAGTAGTTCAAGTAAAAAAACCTTAGCAATTAAAAATCAAACTCATGATCTTCAATATAATAAAAATTATGTTTCACCTACACAACTCCTAACCACCGTAATTATCCTCAAAGATGATGGAATAATAGTGCTCAAATAAGCACTGCACCATATCTATAATTGGCCGTCATTTCATGGGTGCGCCGCAAATGGTGAATTAGCTCTTAATGACCTGTTTGAAGATTATGATACCTCTTTAGAATTCAAATTAAAGCTCTTCCCCCTTTTCCAACCCAACACTCATGTCATATATAGTATCAAAAATCCAAGGAGGATTCTCATGACGCTAATAGCAATTTATGAATTGAAGAATTACACGTCAAAGTAGTTGATATCGATGGCAAGATGCCAGCTTTTTCCACCACGGGTGGTCAAAAAATAGCAGTCGCAACATCATGAAACCGACCTGAACCACATTTAATTACCAATCTGCGTTTGTTGTAAAACAAACGTAAATTGATCTATACAGCAGATGTAGATGACTCATTCCGTACTAGTTTATGAAGATTTATAATCATATTAAGATATCCAGTTTACTCACCTCTACAATCTACATGCAGACCTTGAAGGTCAAGCATGAATGTTGATAGATTTTTTCTTAGTGCCTTGATTAGGTATGAATAGAGAAGATCACCATCCAACTTGATAGGTGCAGGCCACTCTTTATTGGGTTATTTTTAGTAATTACTTTAGAGGTTAATATCATTATAATATCTAAATCTACACTATATGGCTCTCACTTGCATTATTTAATTCATATATATATATTCTTCACTCACAATCAAATCAAATCAATCCGCCAGTACAGTCATGATATTGCTTCACAACTCTTTACAGTCAGTGATTACTTGTGAACAAATTAAACTGGGATGAGCAATTCCACAATGCATGAATCAAATGAAATTGTGTATGCATGTATACTAGCTGTTTGGCTCCATCCTCCCATCGGATCATGGTGCTGATTGTTACGCAAGTATAACAAAATAAAGTTACCTCTTTACTATTAACTATAGACTTTGGCGTAATGGTAAGCACTTAATCCTACACTAGCGTAGCAGTCAACACCTGGAATTATACCAATTATTAAATCTCACGTCTACCAGTGCGCCAACAATTATAACTAGTGCAAAAGAACAATTTTATTTCTTTATATTTGTGTAGTAGTCAGCCAAGCCACCACCTCGTTTCAATGGTAGAACGGTGGACTTGACTCTTTAACCCTCCACTCGACACAATTATAACCGTCTCGGCCTATAATAATTTTTTTTTTTTAATTTAAATTCTGGGCAGACATATCAATGGGAATTTGGAAAAGATATATTTGCTTAGTGTCCAATCCATATTGCTCCATTAGCGCTATATTTCAGGGTTATGGCACTCACGACGGGAACATAATCTTAAACCACATATTCATTTTTTTTTGAAAACTTAAACCACATATTCATCTTCCGAGTGAAAAGAGAATGAATATCGACCGTAGAAACACTCAAGTGTTTTTTTTGGGGAAACCAACTCAAGTATTTTCTCGACTAACTATTTATTAGAATTTATTTATTTTAGATTAGATTAGAAAGTATACATTTAGTCCAAATATTCAAAAGAAAGAAAAGAAAAAAAAAAAAAAAAGCATAAACATTTGATATTACTATATTAGGTAAAAAGGTCATAAGCATAATTTTCAATCTAATTCGGGCCTACACTTTTGCCGGGCTCTTAAATGACTCTAAACTAGAAGCCCATTGTATTACAATTACAAAGCTTGTTTGAACTTTCATCCTTATGATTTATGAACTGTTGGGCCCGTGAACAATTGGTAGGGAAATTATATCATGGACCAGGATATATCTTGCACGCAAAAGTTACAATTTTTACTAACTTTTTGTATCAAATGTTATTCTAAATACCTTGTTTATGACAAATATCACAATAAAAAAAAACTTTAATATGTAACCCAATAGCTTAAGATAGTTGATAAGCAAACTTCCAATGATGCATGTGCAGAAGTAAATCGCACTAGAAAGACCTTATGTGAATGACTCGACTGAGAGAGTGTTGAAAGCTCCACTAACTCGACAACCTCTACCAAAAACTCAATTGTTTTTAAATAAGTTTTGAGTTGGAGTCTTAACCTTATAAACTGAAAAATTAGGTATCAATTAGTTAAATTTCAATATTAGAGTGGCAAAAAGATTAGTGATGATGAGTATAGAAATTAGGTGTGGTCGACAACTGTCGAATAGTAGCCGGGATCCAACGATTCAAATTTGACAAATTTTTCCAACCAAAAAAAAAAAAAACCCTTTTCTTAATCTTTCTGGAGTAAACAGTAGAACAAAAAGCTTGAACTTTCTTTAAGAATCATGATTAAGCTTTCATGTTTTCCAGGGTGACAACTCACTCCCATATAACGATAAGACAACTTTAAAATACACAATCAATGGTCTTAATCCATAAAGATATATGGCTAGGTCTAGTTGGCCGCACCCTTTCTCTTTCAATGCTACCTCAATCTTTAATTTTTTCCTTCCACCCATCTAATCCTTTTGACTATAATCTTCCATCTCCTCATACTTGCTCGCATGCTTCATTTATATTCGGCGAGAGGGAGACCTGAATTGTCAAGTTTAACATTAAACCTTAAAATATGATGCTGATAATTATGTAAGTATAAAAGATAATATTACAATTTCATTATACGTTTTAATAAAATGGTAAGAGTTTGATCTTGACAATAATGAAAATTTGAATTTTGGAAAAAAAAAAAAAGAAAAGAAAAGAAAAGAAAAAAGTTACAAGTCTAATCTCACCTCATCATTGTATATGATTGTGATTGGTGTTGGTGTTGAGTTTTGTTGGTAGATATTAAACTAAAACATCTTTTGGGGTGTTGATTAATAATCAATCTAAGTTGTACAATTTTAAAAATTAAAATTAACTTTGAAAAACCATTCATACCAATGTACCATTAAGGAGTACTTGAATTTTTAAAGACCAATTAATATTATGTTATTTCTTCTTCGTTTTTTTTTTGGCACATACATTTGATGTGAAACATTGATTATATACAAGAATGAAATTTAGACGTACATACTATTTAAAAAGAAGTGTAATCTACTATCAATATATACCATAAAACCTCTTAAATTAATTCTGGTCATACTTCAAAAATCTCGAATTTATGTTATTAAAAAAAAAAAAAAACTATGTTCGCACCACCTAATTTATACTTCATGGGTTCAACTAATATTATATATTGTACGGAGTAGTATTGTATTGTTTTGTGACCAAAGAGGGATTATTGCTAAAAAAGAAAAAGGAAAAAAAAAAAAAAAAGGCAATGTCAATCATATATTTTATTGGGGCACAAAACAATTCATCATGCAATAATTTGCTAGGGCCCTACAATGGTATATACAAGATTTGCCAATGACGGGACACGCTAACTTTAATTTTGCTGGAAGCGCTAGTCACTTCTTAGGTGGTCAGGTAATCCGAGTATATTGTCTCTACTTTTCTTACTCGAGGTTGGGAGTTGTTAAACTGTTATAATCTCTCAAAATAGTCAATTGCATATGTTAGATGGTTAATTAAGTACATGGCTAAAAAATATAGAAGATGAGTTGTCAAACAGGCAAAAAAAAAAATCACTCGCCCAAGTTGAGTGCCAACTCGGTAGAGTTACGTTGGGCATCAACTCAACTAAGTTAGGCGCTCAACTTGACCATGTTAGGCGTCCAACTCGACGCTCACGACGCCTAGTCGGCGTTTAGGCGGTCGCCGAAATTGATTTTTACAACACTCTATATATATATGAAGAGTGAGATAATTAGTGTGAGTAGTCATCAATCAGTCCATCTATATATCCAATCATAAGGCAACTTTGGTCGTGGGAACAAGGGTGAGCCAGCTAAGCAAGTGGGCCAATCTTTCCTACTTGGCCGAAACTCCAAAATGGTGGCTTGTGCACGTAGGACCCTCTCCAATTCAACTCACTTTCAAAAATCACTTCACATACTCTTATTATGATAAAATAAAAATTGTATCGATAGACGCTTTCCGTTGTAGTTGAAGCAGACTCTTGAAGAAGACAAGAAAATTTACACTAGAAAAAGGAAAGTAGGATAGAAATAGAGAAGATATAGAATAGAGAGGGAGAGCGGAGGTAAATTGGATAAAGAATGATATTTGCACATGAAAATTATAAGTTTAATTTTTGCTAACACTTTTTTAATCGATTCCATCACACATGGTCTATATATGGTCTATATTGATTGACTAATTGAGTTATGTCCGGGACACATAACACTTATGTGTAATGATGTCTTGTAATCTATAAAGTTTTATTTTTAGTTTTGGTGAGTTAAAGGGATGGAACTAATAAATTAGATAGGCCATGAAACCTCTATTTTGAACTCTATTTGATCTCTAAAATCATTTTTCACTTTCACTTCTAACCTAACATTATTTATTTTAATTATAAATGAAAACTTATTATATTGATTAACTACTTGTGAATTAACTTATTTTAAGACAAGCTAATTAAGTAAAATAAAAGTCATAAAAAATTTACCAGTAATCAAATAAAACAAATCAATACAGCAAAGAATAATTTCAAACAATGAATATAGCATGATTTAACTTTAATGGAAGGATGAAACACATTTTTTGTCCATATATCATTTAGGATTATTATAGAAAAAGGTAACTCTAAATGTGCTCCCTTTTAACCTTCACTTGCTTGCAGATGTTAAAAGACAAAATTGGGTCCACCGCCTTTTAAAGCATATTTTTTCCATATATAATCTATTGTTAAATTGTAGCATCAACATCAGAAGTTAAATTTAGCCACCTTTTCTATTAGTAAGATTTGTTGATAAATCTGTAGGATTTTTGTGTGTGTGTGTGTGTGTATATATTTGACAACTATAATTATTTTTGTAAAAAACATTTTCCAATCACCTTTCAATTACTAATAGTTGAAAATTAGAGGAACAAGATGAGAACATAATCAACCAAATTTTTTACCATCTTGATAGTTAATGTTACCGACTACTTTTGACCAACGATTAGAAATAACGACTAAACATTTATTGAATCTCTAAAATGGTTAAAAATTTCCTTCCGAATAAAAAAATCTCAGAGTTACAACTACTTTAGGGTAGAATAAAATTGTGAATTTTTCAAGTCGTGTCAAATAATTGTTAATTAGTCTGTATGGTCAAAGGATTGAACTTTGAGCTTGAGTATCAAGTTAAAGAATTTTTGAATTAAACAAAATTAGTCACACATATAATAATAGAGGTATAAATACCTTACATTAATAAAATATTATAACTTTAAAATATAGAGATATAAATACCATGTCAATGTTATTGACCATTTTTTACAAGCAATAAAAAAGAGTTTTGGATCGAAATAGAATTAGTTACACATATATATTACACAAAAAAGAAATTGTATATTTATATATAAGTTTGAAATATAAATAAATAAATAACAGAGATCTAGCTATTTGATAATAGTTGTATAGTAAAATTTGTCGCGAAGTTGAAGAGGATGAGACATAAAATGAGCATACACGTCAAGGTGGTGCAGAGAGGCATGCATGCATGGGATGGGTAGGCCGGAAAGAGCATGCACGCAGCAGATTAATTGCAGCACATACACAGTAGATCAGATCAGATCAGATTGCAGCATCAACGTTGCAGGCCAGCGGCACCTGAACAGCGTCAAATCTGGGCCACTCGCCCCTCCCCCGCCGTGCTATATCTCTTCCCCCCAACACACTTTATGGCCTTCTATAACCGCTAGATTATGTCTTTCTTAAGCTATACAAAGGGTTATACCGTACTTTAATATTAAGATCAAACGTTTATCACTCCGTGACCCTAACTCTGATACCCGTTGTAGGAACGCTTATCACTAGTACGGCAAAAGTAGAGAATGCGTAATATTATTTACTTATATTTGTATAACCGTCAACGTCACAGTTTGATGGCAGGATGCTGAACTTGGCTCCTCAGCCCAGCAGAACCATAGTCAATTATTCTTTAATTTTTAGTAGGGATCACTAGAATAATTAATTTACACCAACACTACATATTAGTGCATTTACAAACGTTAACTAGGAGGAGTTAGTTAAAAGAAAATTGATATAAAAATAAAAAATTAAAAAAAATTAAAAAAAAAAAAAAAAAACGGACCACAAGTAGGTAGTATAGGGTCAACTAGGTGTACTGTATACGTAAAACATACTCCAACGTTGGTACATACGTGACAACGTTACGTTATTGCATGGATGGAACGTTCCCTTCAAACGCAAGATATCAGATTTTATATATATATATATATATATATATATATATATATACACATACATACATATTTATATATAGATATATACGTACACCTTTCTCTCTTTCTCTCTCTATATATATCCACTTTTCTCTGTTGCTTACAGGGAGGCATTCAGATTTGCAGAGGGATTAATAAAGATACCGATGAATATTGATGTGTTGTGGATTGGGGCGGTTTGTTTGCATATGAGACACTATTTTCTTTAATTCAATTTCAACTTTGGACTCATTATTATTAGACAATTCATGAATCATCATACCCCTTCTTTCCAATGTAACAAGTTTTAGATCATCATTAAGTGCGCCCATGTGATTTGCGACGCCAAAACAATCCATTCCTGAATAGTATTTACTGTCAATTCAGATTTTCAGTCGATGTAATGTAAAATAGTTAAAATAAGTGTCATTTTCTTTTAATTTTTCGACCATTTTAAAACCAGGAAATTGAAAATTGGTCATAACTATTTTTGGCCACAGTTAAAAAGTGGTTGAAGACTCATTTACTGTATTTACAGGTATGAGTTTATAGAATTTTTGGATAATACAGTAAGAGTACAAGATGATGAACAACCATACACTGGTGAATGGAGCAAAATGAAAGACTAGAAAGAACGTTCAAGTACTGCAAGTCAGGGGGAAATGTTGGGTTGAAGAAGATTATTGAGGGGGGG
>CP025658.1:496056-579004 GCA_003576665.1 Ipomoea trifida | reverse complement strand
GAGGTTGTAGTAATATTATTATTATTCACGTGGACTGATAATAGGTGTTGTTTTCTTGTACAAAAAGACGAAGAAGAAGAGGGTCCATTGTTTTGAAAGTTGGTTCCGACCTTTGCAGGGACAAATTCATCTTCAATTATTGAATTCAATTGGTTTCATTTCATTTCTCTGCTGCAGTTATAATAATATTTTTTTCGTTCCATTCGTGAGGATAGTTTGGGCATTACGAGATCTAAAATCGTCACGGTTAGAAGACACTAGGCGGTCGACCTGAAAATGCTCGACAATGCATTTAAAATAGAGTCAATGTACACATTTCTGAATATATTCTGTGTTACAATATAACATCTGTTCAAATAGAACCCATGACCTCCCATTGAAGATCGAACTCCTTCATATCACTGAACCACAAGGTAGCCGCTTCACATGTTATAACCTAGTTTTCATGAAAAGTCAGACTATATATATATATATATATATATATATATATATATATATATGCATTCCATTTATGTAGTGTTATGCGCGCTAATCATTTGCATGGGCAAGCTAGCCACCATATATGATTGAATTAACAATGGATTCATTATTGATCACTTCAATGTATCTTTTTGTGCTTGTAGTATTGGTCTTGCATTTGTTAGATATATATGCTGTATAGATATGGCCGACAAAATATAGATTGATTGTACAAATTAAAACAATGAAGCCTAAAAATGTAAATTAACAATTGACCTTGTAAACAGTAAAGGAGGCTATTAATTAAGTGTTCCCTATCCTCCACCCCTTCCTTTCTACCTTCTGCGATTGCAATTGGTTAAAATGCCTACTTTGTCCTTCATCCATCAATCTAGACTATTAATTGATTTTCTGTACATACACAGTATATGCAATGTTCATTTAGGTACAAAATGGGAAACATGAACCGGCGATTATATAGTTATATACACTATGCTAGACAACACATGACAACAAAATTAAAGTATAAAATACTTTCCATTTTTATATAAAAGACATGCATGTAATATGTTGGATACTCATAAATGATAGTTTGAATTTTTGTTGACATGTAACATAAATAATTTATCAAATATCTCACATATGTATAATCTTGCGCGCGCGCGCGCACACATATATATTTCTTGAATAAGCATCACTAAAAGTTTACCATCTACGCTCATAAATAGTGATTATGAATTTCCCTCGTCACTAAAAAAAATATTGAATTTGATTTTTTTAATACAAAACTACCAAAAAGGTGAAACTTTAATTTTATTAATTGTACAAATATAATATTATTTTTAGACTCTAATTGAATTTTTAAAAAAAAAATACTAGAACCACTAGAAATGTTTATTTATTTATTTCTTTTTAATCAACATGAGAGGGCCAAAACCCCAAATCTAGAAAGCTAATTATGGAAAGTAGCAACTTTCTTTAGTAACTTTGATATGATCTATATAAATAGGGACAATAATCTAGATATCTTATTGACATGTCATTTCCTATTTACAAGTATATTTAAGCGATTGTACAAAAAATTTCAAAGTGGTAGGCTCTTTGTGCCAGTATGCAAAAGTCTAACTTTTGTGTTCAACTAAATTATCATGATTTACATTATTTTCTCAGATGTTCTGACGGGTTGAAGCGTCGGGTCCTTAGAATTAGAGAAAAAAGAAACATTAATAAGTGGTTTCATCGAAATCAATAAAATAGTAATTAACTAATTAATTTCAATTGTGCACTTTATAATTAAAAATAAAAAATAAAGTATGCATGGGTGTGATTTATAGGTAGGTGCACGTTAATGCAGGCTATAGTTTTCTCACGTAATAATTGATTGGGATGCCTAATAATGGAATGCCCAAACAAAGTAATTGTATTTTAATAATGTGGTCATCATGAAAGTGTGAGACCATAATGTCCTCCTCCTTAGAAATTTGCTCAGACAATAATGTTTAATTATGTTTTAGTCTGGCCTAAAGTATTATTAAAAAAATATGTAAGAAAATAAAGGTATCCTAATATGCAATGTTTAGCTTGTGATTCGTCATTCTTTCCCTTTTGGGAAACGCTTAGGAGGAATATTTTCAATATTGTTTAATCTGCATGAAAATGTGTAACTTTTTAACTTATAAGCATTAAAAGCATTTTATATCGTTTGAATCGAGGCCTCGAGGGAATTTTATTTTTTTATTTATTTATTTATTTATTTTTTTTACAAATCTTGCTAGAATAGGTATAGTGAATAGAATACTCCACCTAAATTATTTTTAGTGAGTTCCATGATATGAGTGGTTATGGATCTTAATATCAAGCTTCTTCTAAAGAATGGTGATAAGACTTGACTTGAACCGGCCACTTCTTTTAAAATCAAATTTAAGCAGGAAATTTTTAACCAAATTAGTCAAATTGTTGATTTGATAATCACAGACTTCCAAGGTAGCTTGACTCTTTATAGGAAATGTCAATGCCCTTCTGTTTGAGTCAATTAGTTGGTGTTGTGAATAATTCGATACACAAAATTTGTATATATATACGAAATATATATATAATAAAAATATGGATTTATTTTATGGAAAAATAATCCCAAACAAAAATTGGTACGAAACCAAGAACTCAAATTTATTTATGCTAAATAAAAACTAAAACGAGAAGAGGGTTTTATTATAATATGAGATTGTAAACTCAACAAAGAAGAAAAAGGGGAAATTCAAGTCGTGTGTACTAACACTCTCTTTAAAACCGATTTGCTACCTCCTGATGGTGCTATTAGGAGCATTGTAACGTCAGCCTCCCACGATAAAACGGATTACAACTTTAGTGTTTGAGCACTCAAACATAAAGTCCTGTGAACTAAAATAATAGGCGAGCACTTCAATTATTTTCAAAAGTGTTGGCAGTTTTACCGTAGGAAAAAGATTGAAAGAGGAAGAGATGGTTTAAAACCAATTGTTATGATCGCACAAAAGAAGGCCTCTATATTATACAATTCAACCTTTTTCTAAACAAATGTGTGACAAGTGCTTATTCAAAGTCTTTTCACCTTCATTTTCCAACTCAAATGGATCTATTTTAATAATCAATTTCTTATTCACCCATTATCCGTTTTGAGCCTAAAATATATCAATTTCTTCATCTCACTACGAAGAGTGTGAATTCACTTTGACCCGACCTAAAGTGAAAGTAAACTCCACATATATTTGTACCACAAAACAATCACTTACCTACCATTTTTAAGCTAAAAATTCTAACATCAATCAGCTATGTGAACCTTAGACTAACTTGTGTGACCTGGCATGTATGAACATATATGTACAAATCAGATCATGCAACTAAGAGTAACACGTACATAGTACCTGTCCCCTACTTCATTTCCAATCCCACTATATCTACTCTACAACATATATGTTATATGTAGCCATGTAAGGACTTAACTTGATAACCACAAGAGTTCAAGTTGAACTCTTTGAGAGAATTGATTTTTAGGTTTGAATCAATTAACTATAGATAATTTATACTGACTTACCTTATTGTGGTCTTAACAGGGTCACAAAACGGATTTCACACCCAACACACATTCGAGTAGTGACTGCAAATCATCAAAGTATACGTATAGACATATAGTATACTCTAAACTTTCTCGTAAATTAAATCAAAATATATATGTATTTGCAACATGCATATACAATACGTAGAGGAAGATATATATGCAAGTACTTATGTTATGTATATCTGTGTGTATGTATATATATATATATATATATATATATATATATATATATATATATATATATATATATATATATATATATATATATATATATATATATATATATATAGTGTACTCTGAGCTAGACTGCTAGAGAGACAAACAAGAATCAGAAAACGTACTGCTGATCTTAGAGTGAAGGAGAAAAGTGTCAAAATTGACAGTACACTAAGCACTGTATAACATTATTAATCAAGCCAAAGCAAAAAGGAAAAAAAATCAAATTAAAAAGTGAGAGGTATATGATGACAGTACACTTTTTTTCCAAAGTTCTACAATTATTATGTGTGGCACCACAGTTTTTAAATAGAAAAAGGCTTGTCCAATGATTTTTTTTTTTCTTTTCTAAAAAAATAAAAATAATTTTTTAAAACTCTAAAATAATTTATGAAATTGAAAAACGCGGATGAACAGTACTCTACAATAGATGTTGAAATTAGAAACGCGGATAAACAGTACTCTAGACACTGATCGAAAGTACTGTTCATCCGCGTTTTTCACTTTTTCTGAACTGTTTAACTTTTTTTTTTTTGGGTTACACTTATTTCTTACCTCTTTCACTTATATTGTTGTTATGTTTTGACCTACAATGTCACTTTTGTACAATATTGTTTGTTGTTCATTTTGCCAGGCAACACAGACAACGTAACTGGCTAGGCGGCTAGGGTTGTATAAACCGTACGTAACCATCCTCATTTGTAAGCTAGCAGCCTAGCAGCTTCATGTCCACTTAAATTCGTTTTTTTTTAGTACCATAATTTTCAAATATCTAGTCACGGGAACAATTTCAACAGGGATTGATCAATCAGTTAACTTAGTAATTATAAGAGTTTTATTAATTTGAGCAGATTAGTTATGAAACTAGAGTTATAAATTAAGCTATTTGAAAAGTGATTTTTAATGCATATTGTTGCATTGATGATGTTCCAATTGTAGTGTATAGGTTTATGATGCTGCAGGCAAGATTTTGACAATTTTTTGGAATATATTAAAAGAAGACACTTTTGTCAATTATTGCCTCACTAGTCACTACTAATTGCCACAAACCCCACCAGGCCCAAAAAAAAAAAAAAAAAAAAAAAAAAAAAAAAAAAAAAAAAAACAATTTTTTTCTACAACGTACCTTTCTCCAATATACATATATCATAATCGAACGAATAATAATAACTCAAAAAGAAAAAAGAAAAAGGTGATAAATATATACAGTTGATTTGCACTCTAATCCGAAGTTCTCATACATTTTTGTTTCGTTTCAATTAAAAGTTATCACGCTTTTATACATGTGTATGTTGAATTGAAAAGCCACAAACAACATATCTTTTTATGTTTTGTCTAAATTAAAAGTGAACTATACATTAATATTTTATATATAAGTTTGAACCTCAAATTTGAGCGTCACTCAACGCTCCTGTCCTAGAAACGAATATAGAAGACAAATTGAATTGGGATGTGACTCAATTAGTCTACAGACAACCAAATGCTTGTTTATAATATTTTACATATTATATATGCC
Source organism: Ipomoea trifida (assembly GCA_003576665.1). Taxonomy (NCBI): domain Eukaryota; kingdom Viridiplantae; phylum Streptophyta; class Magnoliopsida; order Solanales; family Convolvulaceae; genus Ipomoea; species Ipomoea trifida. The sequence goes on along the minus strand of CP025658.1, from coordinate 573,719 downwards.
CAAGATTGTCATTCAACACTCCTGTCCTAGAAACGAATATAGAAGACAAATTGGGATGTGACTCAATTAGTCTACAGACAACTAAATGCTTGTTTATAATATTTTACATATTATGGCTATGTTTGGCAAACCTAGCTGAAAAGGTAGCTGAAAGCTGAAAAGTAGCTGAAAACTGAAAAGCTATAAGCTCGAAGCTGAAACCTGAAGAGCTGTTAAGCTAGCTGTTATGCTTAAAAGTGTTTGGTAAAATTAACTTTTTGATAAGCTGATAAATGTAAAAAGACTAAAAAGGACATCTTCATACAATTTAAATGGTTTTAAATAAGCTATAAGCTCCTAAATAAGCTCTGCCAAACAGAGCCTATATATGCCCAAGGTTGTCGACTTGTACAGACAATCGATCTTGTCTTAAATTGGTCAATTAATTGAACTGTACGTATATGAAAAGTATATATATTGTTTTTCTAATCCCTTCACGGCGGCTTCACAGTTCCACCCAATGGCCGGACGGCTTAATTACCATAATTTATCTTTTTATTATAGGTCAAACGAAAGGATGGAGACGGGACAAGAGAATTTCGCATTTTGTGAGTAAGAATATATGAGTTATGTTTTGGAGGAGATGGATGGAGTATGCACTATATACATATACATACAAGAGAGGAGAGAGAGAGAAAGAGAGAGAAAGCTTTGGATTGCAGCAGTAGGATAGAGACAAAGAGAGAGAGATACGAGAAATGGGTAAACAGTGCATTTAGTGGTCTCTCCTCTTCTTCTTCCTCTTCTCAGCCCCTACTTCTTTTACCACTTAAATTCAAAGCTTTTTCTTTTGAGGACACGATCCGGTTCTGCCGCAGCTCTCTCACGGCGGCCCTCAACCTCCCAACCACCGCAAAAAAACCCCACGCCGCCCTCTCGCCGCCGTGTTCTTGAATCTCCGGTAAATGGAGGATCAGTATGGAATGGCGGATCTAAGGAACTTCATCAACAACCGCCCACTTTTCACTTCCAATCCCCACCCACACCCGCCGGAATTCCTATCCCCCCACCACCGGAATCTCCCGCCGCCGCCGCCGCCGTCGTCGCATCACCCCTACGAGCTTGTCATGCCGCCGGTGCCCCGCGCCTTCCACCACGACTTCCTCCCCGACTCCAGCGCCAACAACGCCGCCGCCACCACCACCGCCAGCGTCATCACTGGCGGTGGCGCGTCCAGCTCCGCCTTCAGCGGCCTGGATATCGACGCCGGCGGCGGCGGCCTCGGCTTCGACGGCGGAAACGGCCGCTGGCCTCGCCAAGAGACCCTCACCCTCCTTGAGATCCGATCAAGACTCGATCCCAAGTTCAAAGAAGCCAATCAAAAAGGCCCCCTCTGGGATGAAGTCTCCAGGTACCATTATCATAACCCTAATCCCAAATATTTCAACCTTAATTAATTCCCAGATTTCTTTAGCTTGTTCACCTTCACGTCGTCCTAGATGCATGTGTAACTTTAATGGTTTAATAATGTGTTGCTAATTCTGTGTTAGGAAATGACAGTACACCCAGAACTTCAGTCGGAGAATTCAGATTACATATTCATCTCTATAATTTCGTCATCACCTCTTCCAAAAACCACTTCTTTACTGTCACTTCCGCCATTAAAACTTATAGAAAATTAGCAATTAAGTAACTTCGTTTGGGAAAGGGATATGACTGTGCACCTCTCCCAAAGCTACCATCTTTCCTAGTCTCAGTCCCAGAAATATAAGTCGTCGCGCACTATTCCCCAACCGGGTGGCGTGACAATGAAAGAACATGAGATTTCCTATGATTAGCAAAACTCATCCTAGGAGTTTTAGTGTTCCCGGTGGGCATTAGGTATTGGTCCTTCTACTTAACGGTCCACTGAATAGCTGTGATTTATCTCAGCTCTGTATAATTCATTCAGTCAGTTAGGGTGTATGTGGGCGTTCTTGGTGGGTATTAAGTGCTGGTTCTTCTACTTAACGGCAGTCCACTAAATAGCTGTGATTTATCTCACTCTATATAATTCATTCAGTCTGTTAGGGTGCATGTGGGCATTCCTGGTGGGCATTTGGTACTGGTCCTTCTACTTAGCTGCCCGCTGAATAACTATGATTTATCTCAGCTCTATATAGTTCATTCAGTCAGTTAGGGTGTATGTGGGCGTTCTGAATGGACATTAGGTGTTGGTCCTTCTACTTAACGGTCCACTGAATAACTATGATTTATCTCAGCTTTATATAGTTCATTCAGTCGGTTAGGGTGTATGTGGACATTCTGAATGGACATTAGGTGCTGGTCCTTCTACTTAACAGTCCATTGAATAACTGTGATTTATCTCAGTTCTATATAATCCATTAGGGTGTGGGATACGCAAAACTCCTCCTCCAATATCGTATGAAGTGAATTAGGGTTGTTGTGTGAGCATTAATGGTGCATGAGTTGATGTTTTTGGTGTGTTTTTTCCTAGGATTATGTGCGAGGAACACGGGTATCAGCGGAGCGGGAAGAAGTGCAGGGAGAAGTTCGAGAATTTGTACAAGTATTACAAGAAGACCAAGGAGGGGAAAGCGGGGAGACAAGACGGGAAACATTATAGATTTTTCCGACAGCTCGAGGCTCTCTATGGTGAGCCCAGCAATTCCGGTTCCGTGTCGGAAACCCACCACGCCCAATCCAATTTTCCTTACAACAACGCCGTTATGGGGGCCAATAACACCCCCCACCAAGATCCCGCCGCCGGCGCCGCCTTTCTTCACGATTCAAAGGTGTCCGACAGCCTCAGCCTGTCGAATTCCTCGGACTACGACACGACATCCTCGGACGACCCCGACAGCGATCACGGCGCGATGGCGAGCAAGAAGAGGAAGGGGAAAGGGCGGTGGAAGGCCAAGATTAAGGATTTCATTGATGGGCAAATGAGGAAATTAATGGAGAAGCAAGAAGCGTGGTTGGATAAAATAATGAAGACGATTGAGCACAAGGAAGAGGAAAGGATGTTAAGGGAAGAAGAATGGCGAAAACAGGAAGCTTCTAGAATGGAGAGGGAGCAGAAATTCTGGGCAAATGAGAGAGCCTGGATCGAAGCTCGAGATTCTGCTTTAATGGAGGCTTTACATAAAGTAACCGGCAATGAATGCAACAAGAAAAGAAAAGACGACGACGACGAAAACAACAACCTAGGAATCTGCTACTCTTTCCAGAACAACAACAATGGAGGCTCATACTGCCCAGAAAATCAACCCATCAACCCGGCCATCAATGATAGCTGTTTTAGGCTTCTGATGGGGGACAATGCAGATAACTTATGGGAGAATTATGGGTTGAAACTCAGCAAGGGAGGTGGAGATGATGAAAAATGAAGTTTTATTGTTATTATTATTACCAAGACAACAATAATGATAAGCTAAGGATAAGGTTAAGGCTAAGGCTAAGACTGCACAGTTTGTAAAATATTTCTCAGGATTGATTATTCATCAGGCTTGAGAGGGTATTGTAAAAGTAGCTGATGATGATCAGAAGAGGTCAGGAGATGGCTGACTGTGATGGCTAGAAAGGAAGGTAAGTTGCATTGGTTTAGCTATAAGTGCTGGCTTTTTCTTCATAGGCAGACAAAAAAAACATTATGGGATTTGTGTTTTATTAAGCTAAGGTTGCTCCTAACATGAATGCAACATCTTCTAGGCTGGACTACTTCTCAACTTTAATAAATTGTTTTTATTTGTTCTTCACTTCATCTATATTGATTCCCCTAATATAGATTTCTGATTCCCATTGTTAATCTTAAGCCAAGGGTAGTAGATTCTAGGCTGCAGCTCGAAGAGTTGAGCTCAGCATCTGAAACATGGCGGTGTCTGTTACGCAAGTACAAGAAAAACGAATGATATTGTGTGTTTTCGTTACTAACTATAGCTTTTGGATTCTCAATAGTAGACCTTCATCCTCCAAAACTTATTTATTCTTAGATAAAAATGAAATAAAAATTCTTTTTGATATGTTTTAGTCATATATTCTCGAATGTAGCAATCATCATTTCATTACCTAGCAAAAGAAAAAATTCCAATCTTTTCAAACTTTTCAGATACACGAATATCATAACAAATCACTTTACCTTAGTGGGACACTATATTTTTCATATCTGTCTGCCACTTAAACAAAACGTCTCTCCGTGTATATAGAGTATCACATGCCCCTAATAATGACATTGTACTAATTTCAAATGTAAGTATAGGATAGTTCATAATTCCTTTTGACCTCAATGTGGAGTACCATGATAATTTCTTTTGGTAATTTGTGGTTTAATTAACTAAGTTAGAAGTTAGAAACTACCCTTTGCGTGGGCTCTTCCTTAGTGCTCGATAGAATTAACATTGGAGATTGTGAATGTTGACTGGAACAACCTCAACTTTCAACCTTGTATGTATATAGACATCATTAAACAACATCTTCAAACTTGCCATCAACACAAAGAAACTAATATATATATCATTCAATTCAAATATTTTATTAAAAAAAAATGGAAATAATTGAGGACAAATACAATTAAAGTTAGTGCTTTCCATATTCGCATCTGATCTTCAACTAATTGAGTGGGTACAACTCATATTCGCATCTTATCTTCAACTAATGAGTGGCTGACAGATACTATATATATTATATTTAATATGACGGGTGGACCTAATAAAACATTATTTGCAATAGAAAATGAGTATAGTTAATACAAAGATGAGTGAGCCTAAGGTGTTATTAAGGTAATGTTTGATGTGATAAGTGAACCAGCTGATATAGACATATAGTGATACATTTTCAAATCTCAGTTTAGTGGACCAAGAAAATGGTTAATATCCCACTATTTACTTTTTTCCTAGGATAGTACCATGGTAAAAAAGATTAAATTTTGGCAATTTTTTTTTGAAAGAAAATTTTGGCAATTAAGTACAGTAAAATCGATAACAACATTTTTAAAAAAACTGTACGGTCTCTTTCCTAAATGTTGTAAGTGGTTCTTGTTTGAACTTTGAACCGTATGGCCATTTTAATGTTGTAAAGTACAGTTCATACTTTTAACTCAGATTCTCTGAAGGGAAAATAGACAGAAAAAATAATTTTAAAATTTATTTAGGGGAAAAAAAAAGAATTTAAAAAAACATCATGGTATTTATGGTAATACAGAATAGGAAACAGCATTCTGAATTATATTAAACATACTACAGTACTACTGTTGTGTCGTCAGCTCTCAGTCTTTATTTATGTTTATTATTTAATTTTATTAATATTAATTTAATAAGCACATTAAATTAATGCTCATGGGCATAATACAAATATAAAAAATAATGATAATTCTGCCAAAAAATAAAGGAAAAATACAAGAGTGGTAAAAGGTAGACATAAATTTCGCAGCTTTATCCCTCTAAAACTCCAGTTTGATGAAAAACGTATAGTGTTCTACAGTGTTGTAACTCCCAATGCTACCTTAAAACTCTCACAGACAAATGAGTCATTCTCAGCTAACCTACACACACATAGGTAAAGAGTAAAAAAATTGTAAGAGCCACCTATATAATAGATCTTTAACTCTTAAGTTAAGTTCGCTCAGCCAAATATCTCGTGATCAAGCAGCATAGCTGTGACCCTCCCAAGTGAAAGGTCACAGGTTCAATTTCCAGTGGGGCAAATATACTTACGCAAATTTTATTGATACTCCATATTATTTAAGGACATTATAAATGATGTTACATATATAAATTATTTTCTCAATAATTGAGAAAAATACATTTAGTCCAGTTTTTTAGTTTTTTTTTTTTTTTTTTAAATCCAAGTGGCTGGGAATCCGAAAATATTTGATGGGTAATCAGCTCTTTTAAGGGTGATGCCAATATATATGATTTGACTACTGACTGAGAGAGAGGGATACCCATAACCCATGCAAATGCATCATATATTTTGTCATACAAAACCCCTTTCAGATCTCTCTCTTTTCATCTCTTTATCCCAATTTGGAAACCTGCCCAAATGTTTTCCTTAAAGCTACTTCACCCACACCCTTTCTCTACTTCTACTCCCCTTTTTCTCTCTCGTCTTTTTTTTTTTTTTTTTTTTTTATTTTATATCTTTAAAATATAAAGTATTTCGATCCTTGGTCAAAAATAGGAAAAAAAAATTGTGGTCAAACCAATTCTTACTTACTATTTATTGATCAAATCAATTTTTTTATTCTTTATTTATTTCTATTAGCTTTTAAAAAAAAAATTTGTAGTTAATAGTACTGATTTCTAAATATATAAATTTTACATAATAATCTAAAACTCGATAGATAAAATGTGACAGAGGAAAGATTTGGGCTTGGATTCATCTTCCCATTGGGCAGAGAACTGCACCTGAAATTGGGCCAATTTTCCCCAACCCAACTGCTATAGTTGGTCCATAAATGATTAAATGACGATCTTAGCTCATTTTAGTCCGTGATTTCATGACATGCTTATTTATTAATTTGAGGTTTTTACTTTCTCAATTTAAGTATAAATAGTTAAATACATTGAAAAATGACTAACAAAAAGTTAAAAACTATTCATACAAAAGGAATGAACACTTTTTCCTGCTATTATTCTATTTTTACTTAGGAATTCTCTTGTTTTCCAATGGGTTTCACAAGTAATGAAACCAATACATATTCTAAAACACCAATCAACAAGTACTGAATATAACCAAAATGTACAAAATCCAAATCAACTTAAATTCATAATCTCATTAAAAAGCCATTGAATTCCAAACAAAATTTCAATGTTATTCAAGATTCATTGAAAACTAACAAGATAGGGTGGGGTTGGGGGTGGGGGTGGATGGGGTGTGTTGGGTAGAAACTTAAAAAAAAAAAAAAAAAAATCCTAAATAGTAATAAACACTCTCATGCTTATTCGGAATCAGTCTCAGACTCGAGCTCGGCTAGGCTCTTTTGCAGCCCTAGTCTCAAATACTGAGATACCAAATGCTATAAAGAAAAAAAAAAAATTAAAACAAAAAAACACACACATGTCCTTCAAACCAAGATGCCAAGCCATGTTTAGCTTAGTCTTAGTACTTATAATCCTTCTCATGGAGGCTCTCGGAGGCGCCCTCGGCGAGGTTAGCGGAGCCGGCATAAGTTCCGAGGGTGGCCTCGGAGTTAGCTTTGCATCTGGCCAGGAAAACATCCTGCGCCGCCTTGTAGTTCTCCTGCTTCCCGCCCCAAGCCTTGAGCGTGCTCTGTTGCAGAGCGCGGCCATAGGAGAACGTAAGGCTCCACGGCTTCTTAGTCTTCAGCTTGTTCATGGCGTTCAGGTTCACCGTCGCCTCCTCCTCGCTCTGCCCGCCGGAGAGGAAAACCACGGCGGGCACGGCCGCCGGCATTGTGCGCTGCAACGCCCGCACCGTGTACTCGGCGATCACCTCCGGCTTAGCCCTCGTCTTGCAATCGGACCCAGGTGTCACCTGTTAGAATAATTATATCACATGGAATCATAATATGCGGATCATACTAGTCTCCAGCCATGACTTCGATCTTATATAATTGTATATCATTAGATCTCCTAAACTCTAACTAGACTGAAGTCTAGCTATTACCATGTTGGGCTTCAAGAGGGTGCCTTCGAGGAGGACGTGGTGGTCGTTGAGCGCCTTGTAGCAGGCGGCGAGGACGCGCTCGGAGACGTCGGCGCATCTGTCGATGTCGTGGGGCCCGTCGACGAGGATCTCCGGCTCGACGATCGGGACCAGGCCGTTTTGTTGGCAGATTATGGCGTAGCGTGCAAGGCCGTTGGCGTTCTCGTTGATGGCGAGCTGAGTTGGCTCGGTGGTGCCGATCTTCAGCACCGCTCGCCATTTCGCGAACCGTGCTCCGGCCTCGTAGTACTTCTGGCACCGTTGGGCTAGCCCGTCGAGGCCCTGGGTCGTCGTCTCGCCATTGGTTCCGGGGAGCTCCACGGTGCCGCTATCAACCTTGATTCCAGGAAGCACCTTGCCTTCCTTCAGGAGATCAACAAATTTCTTTCCTGAAAATTTAACATTAATGGTAGGATCAATAGCTTATCACTTATTAAAAATTATAGCAATCATGTCACATTTTATAAGATATAGTGTTAAATCCGGCGAACACATACCGGAAGAGGTGGACTGGTACAAGGTTTCCTCAAACATGATGACGCCGCTGAGGTACTGAAGAGCACCGGGAGTGGTGAAGAGAAGCTCCCGGAGAGTCCTCCTGTTGGCTTCATTATTCTCAGTGTTGATGCTCTGCAAACGCTTTCCGATCGTGCCGGTGGACTCGTCGGCGGCGAGAATTCCCTTTCCCGGTGTGCCGATGTACGTAGCATTAGCAATGAGCTCATCTGCACAAAATCCATCACCCATCAATATATTAACCATAACACCAAAAGATCAAAACATTTATCCCAAAACTTCTATGTAGCTATCTCATGTATAAATAAAATAGGTATAACTATGAGTTTAAATTACCAGCATATTTTCCTTTGTAGCACGACATTGTGATAGTGTTATTGAAAAGATGAGTGAAGAATGAGAGAAAAAGAACAGGATAGAGAGATCTGAGAAGTTAATGAATTGGTAAGAGTTTTATATAGGAAAGTGATGAAGATTTGCATCAATGGCATTGATGGCATCACCAATTTTTACCATTCATTTTGTCCAGAATTCTTGGCCTCCCTCTCAAGTAACCTATTTTTGTGTTTAGGCACATTTGACTGCGTTTTGCTCTCTTCATTTATTTGTTTACCACAAACAATTTTATATGACTCAGGTCCATGTTGATCTCCATGACTATATTGTCTACATAGGAGGATAGGATATCCAAAAGACCGGGTAAACTGGCCCAACCCGACGGGTTGAGCCTGTTTTGACAGCTCTATTTGTGGCCAACAAAAATCAGCTTCTTAGAATCAGCCACGGGAGTCATTAACTTTGAGGATAATTAATTTGGTTATATAGAATAGAATATTCTTAGGACCAGAGTACAAAAAGAATCTTAGACCAAGTATTTCACCATTATATAATAGTGCTCATTACTATGCAGCAGCCTCAACATTCAACTAGCCCAATACTATTGGCTACAAAAACATACAGTACCACTATTTGCTGGCCGGTCAAACCAGCTGTTGATACTATCTCTGATCTATCTATATTATTATCAGCTAATTAATTATTAAACATATCCATAAATTGTTCATATGTAATCAACAAATTGGTAGACACTATGATCTCATAAATCGTTCATATGTTTTAAACTACATTCAACTATATATACATCTCTCATTTGATAGTGAAATTCAAACTGAGATCGACCCAATATGTGAAGTTACATAAATGCCATGTTTGGTAAAATAGTTAGTTTATCAGTTGATTTTGACTTATTTAACCGCTATTAACTATTAAATTTGGTTAAAAATCAATATAAGTATTAACAAACAACTTTTTCAATTAGCTTTTTGAGAAAAAAAATTATACCAAACAACTTTTCATATCATCTAACAGGTAATTTACTAAACACTTTTCTACAATAAACTATTGTTATCAACTAGTTATATCCTCTGACCCAGCAGCTAACTGCTATCAAACAGGACCAAACATCCATCTACCAAACAGGACGAACAAAGTTGGAACAATGCAAAATGTATGGGCTGAGAGAAGAAGGGAAGGATGGAATTAATACATTAAACATGGTTCATCTGCAAACACTAATCTCCACAACTAACCATTCTACATTTCTTGGAGAACAGAAAAAAAAAATATTAAACAAAAAGTATATGAAAACTAAACCAGAAAATTGCAGCTAGCTAGGGTTCTTGCAGGCACAGATCAAGAAAGAAAACCCCAAGTTCTCCTGTTCTTTCTGCTCCAAATTCTTCTCCGCTAACCACAGCCTGCTATCCAATCCACTCCTGGTCCTAAACATGAACACCGCCCCGCCGGATCTCCGGCCAAACATCCAATCATGAACATCCCACATCATATCCACCACCAATCCGTCCACAAAAATCGTCTGATTCCCCCGGAAATTCCACTGCAATCTCGGCACCACAATCACATTCCTCTCATCAATACTCACCGAAAGTGTCCAATTTCTCCCACCCTTTTCTTCCCCGCTGCACCTTATCACAATGTCGTGACTGTCGCCGGAATCGCAAAACCGCGCCTTCGTCGAGAAACCCGCGCCGCCGCCGCCTGCGGCGGCGGCGAAATACTCACACCGGGAAACCAGTGAAAAGGCGGCGACTTTATACTTCTTTGAAGCTAATTCTTGGTCGTTGTCTCCGAGGAACAAAACGATTTCTGAGTTAATCAAGACTAATATGCAGAACCCGGCGACCGGTTCCGGGCCGGCAGCATAGGAAGCGTTCGAGAGATCCCAGAATACTTCACTTTTCGCGCTACAACCTTGGATTAAAACCGACCCTTTAGCCTTCTCTATCTGTCTGGAATAATTCTTGTTCAGCGAAGAACACGGATAATCACAGACACTAATCCAAAATCCACGCGCCGGCGCCGACGGCGGCGCCGACACGCCGCACCAAGTGATCTTGATCAAAAACTGCTCCTCGGACGACAATTTCACTCTGTACACACATCTCACGCCCTTCTTATACGTCGGAACAGACCTTCTTTTACCGGCTTCCGTTACTTTAATTGCACCTTCACTGTAACAAGTCGCCATGTTTCTCATGATTTTCCCGACCTCGAAAGCAAGAAAGAATCTGGGTTTTGCAGATTGAGGAAGGTGGAACACGTAAAAGGTGGTTTTTTTTTTTTTGTTTTTTTTTTTGTTTTTTTTTTTTAATGAAGCAGTTGATGTTCTTCTTCCGAGTTTACAGTGTAACTGAAAGCCAAGGATCAGACAGAAAATGAAGGGAGAGAAGACCCAAGTTTGGACAGATCATGTTGTTGACGATAATAAAATAATAATAAAAATTGATGATTCTCTTACCTTAACAAATTCTGATATTTATACATAAACGGTCGGAAGAATAGGGGGCGCTATTGATTCATGAGACTTTCTTTATACTGAACTTTCTACGACACTTCATCTGACTGTCATCTGTTATTTTATATCATATGTTATTAATATTAATACGATGTATTATTAGAATTAGAATAGAAGATTAAGAAATAGTATCTCACTAACAGAACCATGGTGGTTTATGATTATTACAATTACAGGGGCTAGAATTTCATACCTCTGGATAAGTTAGAAGAGATTCGTATAATATTATTCATATTCGTGCGTGGGTTATAATTATTAAGATTGGAATATTATGGTTAGGATATGCCAGAAAGTTCAAAAGACGTAGGTATTTGTGAATTGACTGACCCACTGCCAGATAATAAAGAATCAATGTAATGACAAATTCAAACATCAATCTAATACAATAATTACAAGTCGTTCTCGTAAGGAATATTAGGGAGTGATTTTCGTAAGTGGACAAAGAATTATTCTTGTGCGGTTTACCTCTCGTGTAGTAGTTTAGACAATAATAACTCTACCTTAGTTACTTGTAAACTACTACACTAGAGAGGTAATTAAACCGCACAAGAAAGAACATGTGCAACAAGTTTGACCAATCACATTTTTTATTTGACCATAAATTTTCTCGTAATTAGGACTGCACACCCAGTCACCTTCTGAGCATCATATTTTTTATTTGACCATAGATTTTCTCGACCAATCAATTAGGACCGCTCCAGACTAATCATATTCGTGTTGAGTATGACTTCAAAGGTAACTAATTAAACACTGACTCTTTAGTTTTAACATAACTCCACTCCTAGGGGTAGTTTCATATTTAATTGTCAATTTTTAATTTTAACATATTTCAAATTCTTGAATTCCTTCCTAGTCATAAAAAAGGTGTCCATATGCATCCCAAAAAAAAAAAAGGTGCCCATGCATGAAAACGATGACCAAATTCTTTTTTTAGAAGTAGATTTTGGCCATCTTTTACCATTGTTTTCAACGGTTAATTGACACTATTTCTTTTGTAAAGTTTAATTATAAAAATTAGAATCTCAATTTGTGTGTCAAAAATAAACGGTAGTTCTCATGTGTAATTTATAAATTATTACATAAGAGCAACATTTATCAATATTAATTACGTGACAGTAACTTTTTCTTGTTATTCAATAAAAAAAAAATTAAACATTAATAATCAAATATCAAATTATCACTATAAATACAATTTTCTTACCTAGCTTGTTGTACTATTATTAAAATTGAGTATTCTAATTAAGTGACCAATTCAAGTCTCTTATTTTGAGGTTAAACATTACTATCGCAATCAAGTATTCTTTTGAATATTTGCACAGTACTTTAAAAAAGGCATTAAAATCATGCATTGATAAACTTAGATTTGTTCTCTGGCATTATTTGTAGTAGGAAAGTTGGTCTAAGTTAGTTGGATCTGTTGCTTAAAATATGAAACCATCTGTTCCATTGATGGACTGACCACAACTACCATTTAAGGAAGTACAACGAAATTGGAAAAAAAACATGCGCCACCTAATTAGATTATATTGAAAGATCTATCCAACATCAAAACGTTGTCAAACATCATAAACAATCATACTTTCATATGATAACTTTCTAATCAAAGTTTAAAAATGAAAATCCACACATAAATATATACGTATAGGTAATGCTATTTGTCTTTTTTTGGGTAGACAAATTATATTTTATTGGACAAAGGTCTAGAGAACCAAGCTCATTGATTCTAAAGCGGTGGTTAAAGTAATGAGTGAGAGTTATGACGCTAATGACTTCAACATAACGCTCATTTCCGACTACAAGTTCCTTGCTTCGAGGTTTGAGGTGGTGGTCTTCAAACATGTCTTGAGGGAAGGTAATAGGTGTGTTGATTTCTTCGTGAGCCTTGACCAGACTACAAGGTATGGTACGACGGTCCTTGAGGATCCTCCATAAGAGTTGTTGGGCCCTCTGCTTGCTGATGCGGGCGGAGCCAAATTCAAAAGAGTCAAATAATTCCTACTTTGAACGGGGCGGATGCCCAAAAAAAAAAAAAAAAAAAGCTTCAACATGGATCAAGATTCACCTTGCATGGTCCAAGTTCAAAGTAGCATGGTAAAGAGTTATTTGCACTTTTCGCCACACACTACAATCATGATGCACTTGTAATGTAATGTATATATACATGCATTAAGTTTTGTTTTTATAAACAGATAGAAGGAACATGATGACCCTAGCTACTACAGAGTGAATGAAAATAGATATGATGTACCTGATGCTTTGCGTTATGTACATTAAGGTTTAAGTTTATGAACATATAGAACAAATATTATGGACATAATACATTATGAATGCTATTAAACATGATGTACTGGTTGACAACTTAATATAAAACGACACCGTTTTGGAACAGAGTCCACAATTTTATTTGCGTTCGAAACAGGATGCAAGCTGCTACACAAATATAAGACAATAAAATTGCAATTTTGCTAATCAGTAGCGATGTTACACAAGTATAAGGAAAATCACGCTCAACATCACTATTGCCCACATGCATTTGAAACGTGGTACAAATTGCTACGCAAGTAAAAGAAAATAACATTGTATTTTTACTATCAGTTATAACTTTTGAGTCTAGGGGATTCCTCCCCATGAGACAATGAGCAAATTAAAGAAAAACTTATTCCTTAGATGCCCAGAAAATTCATCAATCATAATGGCAAGAACTTTCCCAAGTTGAAGCATTGACATTCAACAGAGATTGTGCAGCAAAACAGTGCATGTTATGATGGTTTCTGTTGGAGCTGAAAGCTAAGGAGCAACCAATATTGGGGCCATAAGCCACTTGCATCCTAATCATGGCATACAAGAAACCCTTCCCTCATTGTAGGAGGCAGATTCTGATGTCCCATTCATGATGTCCCATTTGTTTAGTATCCCAGAATGTTTTAGTAGCAATCAAGAATGGAAAACCATGAAGGACCACTAACATGGTCTGCAATTATATGTTGAGAAAACATAAAAAGATCAGTCTTGGATGAGAAGCTGCATCCTTTTACATTAATCTAAAGTAACATTTTTCAAGTCATTTACATATATGCACTACTGTAAAGCCAAAAGCTAGTTTATAGGTTTCTAGTTTCTACCAGACTGATCTGATGAGTTCTAACATCACCAGAAAAGAATATGTTTAACGGGCTCGATTACCCTGGCCTGGCTGCAAAGTTCAAGCTTACGAATCGATGATCTTTAACCTGATGTCTGCCCAACTAGCCTCCACTTGAGCAATGACAAAATCGGCTTGTTCCTTTTTCTTCTCCACACCATAAAACTTGGCGTTCACCTCGTTCAGCGCATCTAGCTTGGGGGAGCACGAGTTTTTCAGGTTTAACTGCTGCTTCTCGATGTCTTCCTTGGATTTCTCGGCCTCCTTCAGGCTCTCTTTGAGTTGCTGGATTTTGATGTTAAGTTTCTCGAGTTTGGTCTTTAGGAAGGTGTGGGATTCCTCTGCTTTGGTTAGTTCATCCACCAGGGATAGTTTCTCGGCCACCTTAGCACGATACTCCTCCTGATCCTTCTTTGCCTGATAGAAATCTGAGCAAAGCAATGGGAGGTCTAGTTTGAGTTTGTTCAAAGCACACGTTTTGGAAACAGGCAGATACGGTGAGGCAGCATAAATGGGGATCGAAGCATCAAGTGCAGAACGGTTATCAGGAAGAACGGCATCCTCAAAAGGCATTTTGAGGAGTTTGTAAACGTCGCTTTTGGATTTTGCAAGAGATTCAGCCGAGTGGCGAGGCTTCTTCAGTGAGGGCAACTCAACGTCTGCAGTTTGAGCTTGTTTAAGTTGAGTTGCAACCTGAGAAAAGAAGTCTGCGATTTCGCTAGAAGGATCAGCAGGCGTGACTTCATCCATTGCCCCGATCCCAACATCCTGAAAACAACTAAAGACATGAAACATCCGATTTTGATTCTAACGATAACATTAAACTTTGCAACATAACCCTTGCATCCTCGTTTAGTCATTCTTAATTCAAGACATGTATGCAGTCCTATCCCGCTATATATAGCTGTGTAGAGGAAGCTAAGGAAGAACATTTATTTACTTTATCGTATGGAAGAGGCGAGGCGGAAGAGGGAATTCCATCCGACACTTCAGTGTCACCATCAGTCTTGTGACTCGAACTGGTTTCTACCCAGCCATGGCATAAAGGAGAAGTCTTGGTCATTCCAAAAACATGAAAAGGAAACAGAAGAGGCAAATCAGAAAGACGGATTTACATATGCAGATATGGAAATGCAAATTAGATAAACCGAATAGTCCAATGGAGTTTGGCTTTATCATGAAATTTCCTTACATGCTGTTCTAATTTTCTCTTTGCCTTCATGGATGGCTCCTCCATTTCATGTGAATAACCTTGTTCATCATAACCCCCCTTCTCGGATACATTTAAGGATGAAACGAGAAGCCCTGACAAAAAATTAAGGAATTACTGTCAAGTGAGGATTCTCTAGTCTCAATCAAGTCTGAGAGGAACTTTTCATCATTTGATATGCAAGGACAGTTTGATCCAGAAATCTGAATAAGGATAAATGAGAGATTATATCTTAATAGAAACACAGGAAATCAAAATAAGCAGTGTGGAAACTCTAAACATATTTGACTTCAAAGCTTTAACAATTAATGCAGTGAAGATTACCTTCATATATCCCTTTCTTCTTTATGGAAGTTTCTTTAGCAACCTTCACAAAGCATGATGGATCCTGCAGTTTGACAGCATCCCAATTGGTACAAAGAGGAATAGCAACAGGAATCTCGCCTTGTAAGGAGAAGACCCTCTCGAGGATATCATCAGCTGATTTCGTCCACGTTTTAGCTACATACATCATCCACCACGACTCGAACGATTTAGTACACTTTGACTCCGCAGAGCCTTCAAGAAACGAGAACTTCCTCCTTAATTTCTCAAACCTCTGATTAGCCTCTTCAGGCGTTTTCACTGACCGAGACAGAACTTGAGTTGCAGAATGATTTCCGGACTGAAGAGGAGGCAGTGGAACGCCCTGCCTCATCCCCAGCTGCCTAGCAAAGTGATTGGGAGAGTAATACTCCACCCCACACTTGCAATAACCCGACTTAACCCTCGGGCAACCTGCAAGGCAGAGCGACAATTCTCGAGCAATGAAATAACTACCCCACATATCCACCAACTCTTTCCTACTCCCTTTTGCAGTGTTGGGATACAAAGACTCCTGAAACCACTTAGGACCAGCCACACTGCAATGTGGAATAAACTGGCTAGCAGTTCTAGCAGGGCATGTGTAAAAGAACTTAAAATATTGACTAAAGCTTCTGGGTTGTACCTGGCCTCTAGCCAAACCCAACCCATAGCTGATCTTATCATCATAGCCTATCCCATTATCATCCTTACCCCTAACTTCTGGGAAATATGATTGCAGCCAAAGCTGCAAGATCCAAAAGGGTCCTCCACAACGCCCAAACCTATTCCCAACAATCCCTTTACAAGTATGATAAAGATGGCATAACACTAAAGGAGCTAAAGCCAATTTCTTCCCATTAGCAAGAGCAAAAGCTAACTGTGTATACTTTCTTGAAATTCTCTCAGAAGTATCACAGAACACAAATTTTGACAGCCACATAATCAAGAAAGAAACATGTTCATTTTCTGTAACTACTCCTGTTTTCCCAACAGAAGCCTCAAAAAATTTCCCATAGGCTAAGATTTCTTCCCCTTCCTTAGTACGAGGAAACACATAGTTATTGGTGTCATTAGCCCCACCACTACGAACAGCAAAGGCTTCATCCCCATGTGGGCGAAACCCAGTCAAGGAAACTATGTCTATCACGGTGGGGCTCATCATTCCAAACCTAAAATGGAAAGCATTATGAGAACCCGACCAAAAACAAAGGGCGGCGTAAAGAAGATTCTTGTCCTTGGGGATTTCAACCTTGGAGAGCTGAATTGCGTCGTATATCCCTATTGATTTCCAAAGTTGCCATTTTTCCTTCTCTACTCGGTTCACCCAGTTGACCCAGTTCGCGTTTACGACCGGCCATAGCCTGAAAGGCCTGTCTTTGTTGAACAAATCGGGTTTTAAAGAATGCAGGAGGAGTTGTTCTCCGCCTTCGTGTAGTGGGTAGCGAGAGGCGAGCTTTGAAGGAGACTCGTCGGCGTCGGCGCATGGTCCTAGGATATAATCAGAGGGAGATGATGAAGTAGTAGGGACGAATACCTCGTCGATGATCTTGTCTGGCTTCAAAGCTTGCATTTTTTTGTCTGCAAAAATGGTGTTTTAGTTGTTTCTGCCTACGTGAGTACAAGTCTGTAAAATATGAGCATCATCTATGACTTCTAGAGAGTGGAATTGGATTTTCTGAAGATGTCACATTACTTTATATTAGGGTTTATATATATATATATATATATATAGGATCGCGTTCAGGTGCGAACTGGCCGCCCAGGAGAGAACTGCGGACGAATCACAGCGCGCCACGTGTCCGGAATGTAGTTGCAACTAACGTTATAACTAGGTGCACTTCATGTTATAACTAGGTGCACATAGGTGTATCCAGGTGCATAAATGTTAACAAGGTAAATTACTTGCACCTGCAAGTGAAAATAGGTGCACACGTGCAAGTAAAATGTATTACAAGTGCAAGTAAATTATACAATGAGCATCAATACTAAGTGCACCTAATGTTATAACTAGGTGCACCTATTGCTATAACTAGGTGCACATAGGTTGCAACCAGGTGCATGAATGTTAACAAAGTAAATTACTTGCATAAGTGCAAGAAAAATGTATTGCAGATGCAAGTAAAATGTATTACAGGTGCAAGTGAATGGTACAGTGAGCATCAATACTAAGTGCACCTAATGTTATAACTAGGTGCACCCTATGTTATAACTAGGTGCAACTTATGTTATAACTAGGTGCACCTAGGTTGCACCCAGGTGCATGAATATTAACAAGGTAAATTACTTGTATTTGTAAGTTAAAGTATTTGCGAAAATAGATACATGAATATTAATAAGGTAAATTACTTGCACTTGTAAGTGAAAATATGTGCGAAAATAGGTGCACTTGTAAGTGAAACTAGGTGCACTTTTAAGTGAAACTAGGTGCACTTGTAAGTGAAACTAGGTGCACCAAAGTTCCAGTTATTTACGAAAATGCCACCGCGTCATTTTTTTAAAATTGCATCTGATTCGTTGATCTGGACACGTGGACGACTGTGGAGCGTTCTCATTTCCTACCTGGGCGAGAGTTCTCACGAGAGTGCACCCCTATATATATATATATATATATATATATGCAGTTAGTTTTCCGACTTAGGTCAGACTAATACTGAGCTTCTAGAACCTTTTTTCAAGACTGGTTAGAGATAAATCACGATGAGCATATTCCCAAGGACCCCACACTCCAACATACAAGGACCCCACATTCCATACAATATTATAGAGGAATAGAACAGATTTAGTGCTCATTAAGTGGAAAGATAAGTATTTGGTGCGCACAAGGACAAAATGAGTCATCCCCACAAAAGGTTAAAACTCCTACACTGTGGTTGCTAGAATTTCCAAAGGCCCCACACTCCAAACCGACAGACACTCCAGACTGACAAGATTATGGAGGAGTAAATCAGACTTAGCTGCCCATTAAGTGGGAAAATAACTATTTAATGCCCACAAGGTCATGTCGTCAAGTGACATCCGGTGTCCCGATTAACACTCTCACATGGATGATGGGAGTAGTTTCGAGCTTCAGTAGGTTGAGAAAGTAACTATGAACAGATACTACATTGTAAGCGTACTCAAAAAAAAAGAAAAAAATGCCCACAAGGTCACAAGGAGTCACCCCCACAAAAGTTTAAAACTCTTATGGTGCGCCTACTAGAGCTTAATCATACACCTAGCTAACTCAAGAACCAACAAAAATATTTTTATTTTTTAGTGTTTTTTAGTGAGAGCCTGAAAGGGATTCAGAAAGATTACATTACATGTAGCAACCTTAAATAGATCAAACATAGGATTCAAAACACATGCTGTCACAAAAAGGGCGTTATTTACATGCATGCATGCATCTTTCTTGGAAGCCAAGATACTGAAAGGGATATACATATATATATATATATATATATATATATATATATCTGCATGCTGTTCAAAGCTGGAAAATAAACAGCAAAATATACTTGCATGCTCGGGCGCGATCTGCTTTGTCATGCACCTGCAAAATCTAGCATTTAGGATGTACGAGTCGAGGCTATGGCTGCATTAGTTTGTGTTTGAAGTCTGCCCAGCTAGCCTCTACTCGGGCGATATCTGAATCAGCCAATTCTTTCTTCTGTTCCATGGCAGGGAGCTCGGATTCTATTTCGTCTAGTGCAGAACATTTTGTGAAGGAATCCTTGGCCAAACTCAGTTTCTGTGCCTGAATCTCTTTCTTCTTCTGTTTTGCCTCCTTCCAGCTTGTCTTCAGCTCATTGATTTGGTTCTTGATGGAATCCATGGTGGAATCGAGCTTATCGTGATTGTCTTTCAGGTCATGGTAGAGCTCCTGGCCTCTCTTGAGCTCGTCGACCAGAAGCACTTTCTTGGCAGATTTTGTGTAGAACAATTCTTGGTCCTTCTTTGCTCGACAAAAGCTCGAGCAGAGGTCTGGGAGGCTCGTTTTGAGCGTCTTCAAGGCGAATGTGGTGTCGATCGAGAGATCTGAGGCAGCAGTGTATGTAGAGAGCGCAGCATTTAGAGCGGAGAAGTTTTCAGCTGCGAGAATGTCTTGGAAAGGCATCAGAAGAAATCTCGCGATGTCATCTTTTGCTTTTGCAAGCATTTCTGCTGAGGGTGGAGACGAGTTTAGTCCCGACGTTTCATCATCCATGGGAGGAGAATGGCATGCGGAAAAGCTGAGAGATTGCGCCTTTCTGATTTGAGTTTCCACTTTCGCGAAAAAGTCCTCAACGTTAGACAATTTGATAGGCATCTCGTCAGATATCGTGCTAGAAACCGAGAACTTATTCCCACCAGTCTCAGCTAACAAGGGGCTAGGCATGGTTCGGTCTACCTCCTGAGTAAATAAAAAAAGTTGGAACGAGAAAGAAATAGAAATATATATATATTACTCCATATACAATAGCAGAGTAAAGAGGTCGAGTTTTTACTTCTTCTGAAGTGAAGGATGAGGCCGAGGAGGGTGTATCATCATCCAAAACCGAGGTGCCTCTATCCGTTTTCCCTTGAACTACAGTCTCAACAGACGGCTTGCTAGAGAACAAGGCCACGGGAACAGATTTGACTATCGGTTTGCCTTCTCGATGCATAGAAGGCTTGGATATTTTCTAAAACAGTCAAGCAAGAGCGGGGAAATTAAACAATTAGGTCTAAGAATTCACTTGAAAAAACAAACGCTTGATTGACTAAATTTTACCTTGAAAGTTTGTGTGTTTCCCTTCTTTATCGAAGGCTTCCCCGCTTTGTTATGTGGGGGTTTTCGTCTATTGAGAAACGAGGTTTGTGAACAGACAGAATTCCCTGAACAAATGACAACCTCGATCTTACAAGGTATGCTAATTAAGATTTGACCTTAGAATTTAACAAGAAAAGACTAATTAACCGTACCTTCGCACTTCATTTTCTTGTTGCTGGCAAATTCTGCAGCAGATTGTTCGTGCCTTGCTCGCATGGCATGTGAACTGAGATTAACTATAGTTGGCGGTGCCTTGCTGATGATTTTTTCGGGTGAGCTTGTTTGAGTACTACGAATATAAGCCGACCACCAGGAATCAAAAAATAGAGTGGTTTTTGGATTAACGTTAAAGTGAACAAAAGAGAACTTTCTCTTTAGTCTATCAAGCATTGAATCGGCCTCCTCAACACGATCCAACGACAGAGGAAGAGGGACAGCCTGTGTCATCCCAAACTGTCGAGCAAATTGGTTTGGATTATAATGTTCTACTCTGCATTTGCATTTGCAATTTGGAGATCCATCCACGAGGAGACTATAGTGGAGGTCACGTGGAAGAAGGTAACTCGCCCAAATATCGTTCACCTCTTTCGAATGAAGTAGTTTATGAAATTTGGGATGAAGCGACTTCTTAAACCACTCGGGACCATAAGTTCCAGACGAAAATGGAGTGAACTGACTAGGAGGTCTAGACGAGCATGTGAGGAAGAACGTGAAGCATTGGTTGAACGTTTTAGCCCTTAACACGCCTTTAGCCAAAGGATACCCGTACATTGGAGCACTAACAGCATCAGATATCAAAGGTCGATATTCTGGAAAGTACGATTGTATCCAAAACTGTAAGAGCCACAAAGGGCCCCCTCCACCATCAAACTCGTTCACAACGATGTCCCTGCATACATGATAGAGACTAGACAAGACGAGAGGAGCCAACGCGAGCTTCCTGCCAGCAGAAAGGGCAAACGCCAATTTGGTATACTCTTTCATCATGCTAGGAGAAGAATTGCATATCAGATATTTCGAGAGCCACATAACGAGAAACGAGATATGTTCGTCCTCTGTCACTGCAACAGCACCCATCGAGACATC
Source organism: Ipomoea trifida (assembly GCA_003576665.1). Taxonomy (NCBI): domain Eukaryota; kingdom Viridiplantae; phylum Streptophyta; class Magnoliopsida; order Solanales; family Convolvulaceae; genus Ipomoea; species Ipomoea trifida. The sequence continues at coordinate 552,130 of CP025658.1, read as the reverse complement.
CAAGAATTTGCAATAGTTAAACAGCTCATCGCTACTTACCCTTTTCATACCAAAATCCTCACTCGATTCAAGCGAGCTGAGAACACCACAGACTTCCTCCCCGTGTGGCATAAACCCCGTCAATGCAACTACATCTAGCACTGTCGGGCTCATCATCCCAAACCTAAAATGGAATGAATTAGTCGAGGCTGACCAAAAGAACAACGCAGCATAGAGCAGATTCTTGTCCATGGGAATATCAATCTTCGAGAGCTGAATAGCATCGTAGATCCCCGCAGCCTTCCACACCTTGCCTTTCGCCTTTGCTACCCGATCAACCCAATCAATCCAAGTTCTATTCACATTTGGCCATGACCTCATCGTCTTGCCTATATACCTATCAGGCTCAAGCGAGCGGTGGAACAGCCTCTCCCCTTCCGCCAACGGGTAAAAACATGAAACCTCTGATGGAATCTTGGTCTTAAAACATGGTCCTAAAATGAAGTCATCAGATTCAGATCCAGGCACACACACAAATATCTCATTATCAATCAGCTCTTGGTCCAACCCTTTCACTTGCTCTGCCAACTTCTTAGATGGCTCACAAATTTCATCATTCGAGTTCGTAAACGCCATTGGGATATCTGGGACTTGGGATTGTCTTTCTCAGAAACAGTTTGAAGCCTTTAAGGTATGAACCTTAACTCATGTACTATGATGTACAGAAACCAGCAGAAATCTCAACAAAATTAAACTATCACAAAAATCACAACAGCACCTCCAGATTTGCTAAGGAAAACCTTATTTACGGAAACAATTTCAGAAGATCATGACTAGAATCATCTCTGCACAATAATATGGGAAATCATTAAATTCTCAGAAACCTTAAACCGCTCAAAAGATGGCAACTTTTGAAAAATTCACGCACGGCACAGTAAAACCCATAATTTGCTTAAGTAGATTTTCAGTTATAATTGCAACCCTAGCACAAACACTATGAATTCATCGATCTTTATCGATAACTTAAACTTAACAACGCAGAAAATTGTGATCTTGAGCTTCCATGCAAATAAAAGTGCAATCTGGGCAGTGTATTTGGATGAAAAATGAAGAATTAAATCTAAGTAGAATGAAATAATACTGACCGATCGTACTAAGTTTCCGCGGATTGTTCGTTGTTTAGGACGACATTTTAGTTTGCTCAACATTTCTGCTTGTACTTCGATCAGACAATGTCCTAAGTTTCATAGGAAATCGAGGAAGACAATGCATCATGCTGCTGATCATCATTGTACACGTGTAGTGACCATATCGATTTGTGTGGGGGCCTCTCGTGAGCCCCAGCATGAAGGCCCAATTGTGGTTCTTAAACGATTTCATCACTAGTATTAGCCCAAGCCCAATTATATGACCCAATTACATTGAATATGTGCTAGGAATCACATTTTCATTTTTTTTTAGTACTACTGACTCTGTAACAATGCAGTATCTGTTCATAACTACTTTCTTAATCTATTGAAGCACAAAGGTTCGAATCCACCCCCTTCTATATGGGAGTGCAACTATGTGATAAAAATTATAACTGAAATCTACTTAAATACTTAACAAATAAGGAGAATAATATGAGTAATTGATAAAAGGAGACACTAAAAAACAAAGTATTCTTTTCAATATTTTGTCGATGATGGGATAAGGGTACACCCCACTAGTAGGATGGGCAGGGCAAGCGGGGTCAATGGTCGGATCAAGTGCAAAAGAGGTACGACCGGCCGAATAAGCACCGACTAGTAAGACGAGGATGTCAGTTGGCCGACTAGCGAGAAGGGATGTTGATTACTCCTTAGGCGGGCAGAACGAAGACTAGTAAGCCAACCAAGAGGTCCAAGCAGCCCGATAGCCGATCGAGAGGTCTCTGCATCCTGTGGCCGATCGAGAAGCGAAGGCAGCCGACAAGGGATGGCACGGAATCCATGGGTAGTCAGCAAGATTACTGCAGATCAAGCATGAGTCGATCGATAGTCATGAGCAGTCGATAGGATGGTCGAGTATGGACTGAGTGGAGTGAGGAGTCACGCTCAGTAGAGGAGTAAGAAGACGAATGGTGAGGCCGGTCGACTGGTGGTCGGGTAAACCGACTCCGAGGCCGACTTGGGCGAAGCAGTGGATCACTTTCCATAATCAGGGAGATCGAGGGTGGATCTTGCGGGAGTAATAAGGAAATTAGATTTGGAGGCATAAGGAAAGCGCTTTGTGTTGACTGCTCCGATAGTCAACCTAATTGTAGTGTCTGTTCATTCGGTTGTGTTAGCCCGCTGTCCTAATTGTAGTGTCAGGCCCGCTGTTTGACTGCTCCGATAGTCAATAAAACCTAATTGTAGTGTCTGTCCGGTGGTCCGTTGTTTTCTCAACATGTTGAAGCACAAAGAGAGTCAATATCGATATCACCCCATTGAGGCTCGAACTCATCATGACCTTCCATATGAGGGAGGTCACTACATGACATCTAAGCACAAGGTGTTTGACATATATGTTATTTGATTGCATATGGTATTATTAATATTTATTTTTATATTATTTATTACAAAAAGACATATCATACGAGATTATATCATATACAAAAATACCCCATAAAAATTCTACGAGTATATAACATAGCAGAAGTCAAATGAGGATTTGTATTATTTAGATTATTGAGAAAAGTTTACAAGTCACAACTCAACAAGGCTGTCATTATCCTATATTCTTATATTACCACTTCAGCAAAACAAGTACAACATTGTATATAGTAAAGTCATTGACTGGATCTTTGTCCTATCTGATGACCAACTCCCTCTTCAACTTTTTGTGGCACACCACTTTCTTCTATTAGGATGCCCCCTTTTTCTTCTTGTCTAACTTTTATAAAATATTATGATCATTAAAGGGCCCCTACAAGAGCAAAAGAAATGGTGGGCCATCCCCTTCAAAGATGTCATCCCTTACCTCATCTTCCAACCTCCAAAAGAAGACTGATATTTTTGCAGTTATGGATTTAACTTATTGATTTAATAGGCAGTATTCAAGAGAAAAGACCAATATTTAGAATTTAGCAGTGACAGTGTGAGAGTTATGTTCAAAGTGAACAAATTCATGTGCACACCGACATTTAATTATGACTACTGAACTACTGAGTTATCGTGATTTACCTCATTTCACATGCATGTTGGGTTAGGGCGTGAGGGGCCTTTAATAAAGTTGGGGATTCAACTTTTGTAAAAGAAGAATCGACATTTTCTTTCTATAACATAAACGAAAAGAAAATGTATTATAATCTTTATAATGCAATTCATCTCTTTCATATAATTTACAACTACTATTAAATGAAAATAAATTTACCCAATACATATTCTTAAGTAGTGACTACAAATTTCTTTTTTTCACCCACAAAATTCGTATGAATTTAAGTCAAACAACTTATGTGACATAGGTTACTAACAATGGTTGAGTTCTCTCCAAAGATCATAAAAAACCTACAAACAAAGTTGAGAAGTTTCAAAGTCAAGAAGCTATCCAATTTGCACCACTAATTTACTCATCTTTTGCTTAGCTCAATTGACCTAAAACTCTCTGCACCTAAATGCTTGTATGGCCCAACACCAATGCCAATTTCTTCTTCTCCATACCCACCCACCCCTCTCTTCCCCTTTCTACACTTATACCACCCCACCCCTACCCCACCAACCACCAAGATGGCCCCACACAACAGCCCCAACCCTACCCATACCCCCACTCTCACCTTGCGTCTCCCTGCACCCTCCCTCACCTTAAAGAAACCCATCTTGCTCTCATCCATGACTCTCACTAGTGTCCCAATAGGGTATTCTAGCGTGTAGCAGAACCCAGAGGTGTTACTGTACACCGCACCCCAACATGAACAGTTCACTTCACATGCACTCTCGCATTCCTCGAAAGACTCCATTTTTACGTAACCCATTAGCTCCTTGAACGGCAATTCCACGCCGTTTCTTCTTAGCGTTTTGTATTTGCTCTGAAACGCTTGGCATAGGTCGCCGGAATCTTGATTTTCCGGCGAGTCGCCGGAGTCTTGATTTTCCGGCGAGTCGCCGGAGTCTTGATTTTCCGGCGAGGTGCACGTGGCCGAGGCGGTGAGTGCCGTCGCGTTGTCCAGGCAGGAGCAGCCTTTGCCCGGCTCGCACAGGCCGTACGACCCGCATGCATTTGGTAACTCGCACGGGTCGGGTATGGCGGTGTAATCCGGGGCCCAACTTGACCCGGTCCAGAAATACCCTTTTAGGTTTCCGTCTTGTTCTAGACGGAGACGGCGGACGCCGGTTACAAATACTTGGTAACTGTTGAAAGATTGCACGTCAACCGGAACCGACCCGTTTTGGTACATACCCAAATACCCGTCCGACTTGAGTGTCGCGTAAATGGGCCCTTGCCCGTTTATAATTTCCGCTTTGGCTTGTAACGCCGTGTGCTTCCAATATAATTGACCCGGACCCGACCCGTGACCGAACCTGGCGTAGAGCCCGATGAAATCGGGTCCCAATCGCATGGAATAAAGCCCGTTTGACGAGACAAGGCTCATGGCACTAGTGAAATTCTGATTCTCGACGAGGGTATTTGTGGGAAAGTCAAAGCTCCGCCACAAAACAGAGTCAACGCTCACTCCTTGCAGAATTTGGAGATTCGAGGTATTGGAGAGCCAAACGCGGTCTCCGTCGGTGTAAGTTGACCAAAATACCCCTGACCTCGGATCCGACACCACCAAGCTGCCGTTAAACAAGAGCTCAGTCCCGCCGGACCATCTCGGCAACGGGGTCATCTTCGCCGTCCATATAGATTCCGACGACCGGACGTGCACGACGGCGAGGGCTAGGTGAGTTTTCTCAACTCGGAGGAAACCCAGTGAGTAGTTACCAGTGGAATCTCTCAAAAGAGACTGAAAAGACGAAACAGAGGGATCTGGAGTAGCTTTGAAGCCTTTCAGAAGCTCTTGTGCGGCGGCGCACCGCCACGAGCTTGAACAGAGTGAAAACAAGACAGCCAGCAAGAGGAGGCTGTGCTGAGTCAAGTAAACTCGAGCCACCGAGTCGACAACGAGTCGTCGCTCCATGCAAATATATATCAGCCATGCTTTGATCGCCATCAAGACAGCGTTTGTATCTTTCCAAATTAGGTCTATTCTATAAATAAGAGATTTTCATCTGGCATTGATTCAGACACACTAAAATATATATATAAAGTAAAAAAAATATTTTTAAACTTTAAGCTATAACTTATAAGCTATCTCTGTCAAACAGAGCTTATAACTTATTAATTAGTAACTTAAAATAAATTATAAGCTCTTAAATAAATTCTGCGAAACAAAACTTAAATATAATATTCTCCCAGTTTGATCGAGTTTCAATAAAAAGCTATTTCACAGTAATTCTTTTAACACTTGTTATTCTATCTACATCGAAAAATCATGTTGGTTTTGAATAATTATAAAAGTATGTGTAGATTAACAATATAATATTGCACGGTGTGTGATCCACTAATTAAGTGATAACTTTAATTAGATGCATGTTTATATAATTATTGTAAACTGGCAGAGAGACAAAAGGGTAATGATAAAATATTTTGGTGGCTGGATCTACCCTAAGAAATATTCATAATAATATTGCACATCATATCATTTTATTGGTATATTTAAGATGTAATAATATGGAAGAGATTATAAACACAAAACTTAGAATATAACCTAACAATTCAATTTGGAACAGTTGGTGAGTAAATTAGTAATAATGCAACTCGAAAGTCGTTTCAAAATTTTGGATCAATTTTTTATTTTTTTTATGAGTAAGAGTCAGATTTAAAATGTGATGATCGTTTTTAGGTTTGACTTTGATTGATGATTTGGGTGAATTAATAATTTTTGTGTATTCACTACCTGAGATCAAATGCTGCATTAATGTCAACTAACAATACATCAAGAAACATTATTCTAAGGAAGTCAAACAAATGGACGCCAACCTAAAATTAAATCCCATGATGCCACTTGCATGTTGGGGTTGAAACTGGCAATCAAGACTGATCACATTATCCTGTCACGGTTAAAGTCGTCTCTTTGGGTGGTTAGGACTTTGGGAGAAACCATAAAAGAAGCCATTCATGGCGGTTGGAATAATTCAAGAATGGTTTGTTGGGTTAGGCTACTGCCACTCCTATACTAAATTTATATTTTTCTTTGGTCTAATAAAATACAACTACAAATTTTATGAGAAGCTAAGTTTTTCATAAAATTATTACTTTTGCTCGTATAAGTAATAAATATTTTATTCTTGATTTAATATTACATTTTACATTTCATCATCTTGACCAGACACGTCTCATGAAAAAAAATATCCCTGAAACGGTCTCACACAAGTTTAAATTCAAACATGATACCTCTGAATATAATACAAGGGTTTTGTGCGATTTGTTTGACTTTTTATATTTGTGTTCCTCATTCTTTATTTGGTTCAAATTAGACTCATCTTTGCATGATGGATTTGGTCTTGGGATCCAAATATATATTTAATGTCTATAATTTCCCACAAGTGATAATAGTCCTTAGGCCCAAAGATTGATATGTACACTTGTGGGGTTGTACCTCAAAAATACTTTAAGGAAGCATTAAATTTGGTTTAAGAGTCCAAATTGAAATCATAATAAGAATTTTAGTACTCCCTATTATATTTAGTAATTGAAATAGATTTACATGATCTCCCCTAATTAAGCTTTATCCTTTTGCTTTCTTTTCTTTGATTTTGTTTTCATTCTTAAATTATTTGAGTGAGGTATATATGATGAGATCAAATTATATAATTCACAATTTTTTTTATCTAGAAAAGAACGATCAAAAATAAAAATGTGATAATGTGACACTCTGTTGTTGGTCAATCAAACTCTTTTAAACCTAGAAAACTCGTACGGTGAATATATATTTATTATTATTATTTAGTACATTGAATGGTGTAAAATGGATCTTGATAATAATTAGTGTTGATGCCACTAAACTAGCTACTTAAATAATGTGATTGGCCGTTGATGGAGTTAATTAGAATTAACACTGGAAACTAATGGATGGTGAATGTAAGCAATAAGAACAAAGATTGTTGATATGAAATTGTACGTAGCAAAGCTTACTTCTATGTAATAATCTACAAATCATATAAGATATGTAAATCACATTAAGAAGAAGGTTATTTGCGACAAGTTTTACTAAGAAGGTGTGAATACACGTCAATCCGATCACGATATTTTGATGTGTGAAACTTTTTTCGCATAAAACCCTAAATGATCAATTTTGTGATGTGAAACTTAATAAAGGGACACATTTTATAATTATATATTTATTTTCGACTTTTACCTTTGCCCTCTGGCACTGGCGGCACTGCCTTTGGAACTTTTCCTTTAAGCTTGGACTTTTTGATATATATAAATAATTGAAAATATAAAATAAAGAACAAAAGTATTTATTTGAAGTTTATGTTAAATTACAAAATATTCAACAAAAAATATGCAATATTCCTTGCATATTTAGATACAAAATGATGCATCATATCAAACTTCCAATTTCAATTTCTTCAAAATTTTCATTTTCATATAAGGAGTACGTATCATCAATGGATTAATTTATTAAATATTTTGTACCTATGTGTCCAATGGTGTGCACTGAGTTTTCGTTCCTGTGTAATAGTCAGCAAATTTCACAAAAAAAATTAAAGTAATTCACATTAAAAAGATCATGTGTCTAGATTTTTGCAGAAATCAAACTTGTGATTTTCAAGTGCGAGATTCATGAACCCGACCATTTCGGCTACTAAGTTGAGTGTGCTCATACTCAAGAGCAGTTATAACTATCACAATCTTTTATAGATTTTACGCCGTAACGCATTAATTAGATGATCCGTTCATGATAGGAAGACAATTCCAATCTAATCAAATTATTAGAAAAAGTGCAGATATAATATATTTATATTTATCTCCGACCATTACCCTTGCCTTCCGGCATTGTATTTTGAACATTTTTCTTTTAAACTTGTCGTACTAGGAAATGGGCCTCAACAATTTATATTTAAATGATGCTTGAGTAACACATTGCATTGTAACCCAGTGGGGTAGCTTAAGTGACAAATGAGCTTTCTTTGTGGGGAGGAATTTCCGGAGAACCCAAGTTCAATTCCCACAAGTAACGATTTCTCCTGGGCTAGCTCCCGTGCCTCCTGGAGGGATACAATCATCCTGAGCCATTTTTTCCATTCAAGTTTTCAATGAGGTTTCTTACGTACCATTATTGCCCCGGTTTCCCATCATTCTTATACGTACCATTCTTGTCCCGGTTTCCCATCATTCTTATCTTGACGACTAGTGGACGAGGTAAAGTGCAGATGTATCACTGTCCAATATGCCGCTAAATGCTTGTAAATTACTACTATATCTTATAATTGGTAACAAAACAAAACTTATGACCTTATTTTAGAATGGTTAACTACTAGTTGGCATGTATACGAGGGCCGGTGAAGTGACATTTGATGAGTATGAACGGAATAAATTCTGTTTTGTGTAATATATCTAAAAGGGTGTTGACAAGAATCAAACTCAGCTCGTAATTAACCTTATGTATGAGAATTATTTTTACAAAGAAGGTCTGCGTGGTGGGAGAAAGATATATAGCTAATTAATAATGCAAAACATGTCTGTTTTAATTACAATAACGTTGTCAACATCATATATATGTAATATTGAAACATCATATCATATCTAATATCTATCATGCCAGCATGCATGCATGTGATTCACATCTTTTCAAACTTAGAATTTTTTGGAAACAAATTAAATACTGAACGAAAAGCAAGTCCACATTTTTCTGCACACATATATCATACGTTACGTAGATGTTAGTTGTGGTTTTGTTTGTTGTGTCGTAGTGTGCACGGGGACTCAAAAATTCCACTTTTTGACATCTGCAAATGTTTCCAAACGCCACCTACCTACTCCATAAATCCCATATTAATTTTTATACATTTATACTTAATTGTTAGCTGTTTAAATTATAATTAATTTAAATTTTAAAATTATGTGTTTTACTTTTGAGCAACAATAAAAATTCGTATGCTGTCCATAGATCTGAGTAAATCATGCTTATGTACAATAGCTCGCAAATTAAACTACAAAAAAAAAAAAGGTAGATCACTAAGAAAATCTTGTACGACAGAATCGATTAAAAAAGTCTTGGCAAGAATTGACCTTCTGACCTTCAGGTACACGTATCGTGCTCTATTCACTTAGTCACTTATTGTTGGGTGATGGCTTGGAAGGCGAGGTTGGCAGGTGTTAGGAGGAGATGGTTGGACGGAGCTTTAAGAGCAAAATTCAGCAAAATTTAGCGTTGACTGCTATGCAGCTATAAAGAAATAAATAAAAGTTACTATTTCACAATTATTTATAATGTTTAATTTAGTGATAAGCATTTGATTCGATTGACAATATATGCTAATAATATGATATATTATTAATAGTTGACAAAAAGTTGTCATTGATTCTCATGTGTAAACTATCTGTTATTAGAATATTTTAAGTATTTGATTAATATATTTAAAAAAAATTGTCCAAAAAAATTTGTATAGTATGGTTTGAAAATTTAATTCTGCATGCAATTTGCAGATTCCATCTCTTTCATTTTATCACTTTTGAAAAACGGCCGCCGCCTCCGTGAAGCAAGCAGATCGGAGGCGGCGTCCAATCATCTTCCCCTGTTGCTATCTCCACCTTAGGCGGCGTCCATCTTTATTGTCTTTTCTACATTCACGGTTTTCTCCTCCATCTCCACCGCTACCAACCGTTACTCTCTTATTTTCCCATTGTTGTTTCCCTTTGCTTTATTTTATTGGTTTAATTTTGTTTGCAGTTTCTGTGTTTTTCCTCTCGTTGTTTTGACGAGTTTATTCCTCTCGTTTACTTGGCGAGTTCTTTTTTCATAATGCGTGAAACGATAAAACTAGTCATAGCGTACGTGAATCTCATCCTGGGTGACAAACATGACAATGAGAAAGAGACTCCTATGAACTATGATATGCAGTTCAGCCCAATGGAGATATTGTCAATGGATAGAAGAATGAAAATAGATACTCAGGTGGTGTGCAAGACTATTCAACCAGTGTCAGTCTTGGGTACGTTTGACCAAATCATTAAAGAAGCTTTAAGTTCGTTCAAAGAATTCGGCTTCAAATTTGTGAAACAGTCTGCGAATCAAGTTTTCTATGTTAGGGAAGTTGTTTCTATGTCGGACTGTAAGGAATGTTTGACCATTCCATTGATCTTTATTGTAAACGTTTCAGCCTATGATTAATGAATTAGCTTCTTTATTTTCAAAAAAAACTTTAGTCAAGCCGACCATTTTTATTTATTATATTGGAAAATTTACTTGTTGCATTATATTTCAATAGTTCCCATGTTATTTAATAGTTTTGAAAACCATTTAAGCCGAAAAAAAAAAATAGCTACTATACACCGAACAACCACTCTTCTCAACTTTAGAATATTAATTTTATCTTCTAATATATATAATATATCTACTAAAGACGAGGAGTTACACATGTAAATCATATTCATATTAGAGAGAAATTCTGACAAGAAAATTTATCGATGTATTCTATTCTCTATAGATATGCATTAGCTCAATTTCCTAATAACAGTCCAAGATAAGCCTAGCTACAACCTTCAAGCAAATTCAACAAATTAAAGGTCCCTTGAAATAGACTACAATGCAAAATCACATATTAAAGAATGAGATCAACCCAAACAAACAAATTTGATTATAATATTGTATAAAATTAAATTACCTACAAAAATAGACTAGGTGTGAACTTATCTTTTGCACAAGTTTGTTGCTTTCCCACCTTATAGAATTGAATGTCACAAGAGTTTCACAATATATATCCACTTGACATGTGGTCAACCACTATGCATGGTCCACTCTATATTATTATTGTAGGCATATTGGGCACTAGTGTATTCCCATATTCACATGCATGATGTTATTTTGAGAATGAAACAATTCCATCTAGCTAGCTAGTGTTATTAAAATTGACTACCTTCATGAATAATTCAACAATAGAGAATAGAGAAAGAAAAAGTAGTATGCACTCAAAAATGGCATTATATTCACATTCCAAAATAAACTATTATTTAATTAGGTTATCCGAGAAAATTTTAGTTTGGTACTATGATTATTAAGGTGTTTTTAGTCAAGTTTCATCAGTCTGGTCAAATTGTCGGCCAAATCTCACTGAAAATTTTTAATTCACTTTATTTTGTTTAATCATAAGGGCAAGTTGTAAACTGCAATTAACAACACTGTACTCCAATAGTCATAGGACCAAAACTGAAATTTTTCTCTAGGTTATCCGTATGGAAAGCAACCGTGATGTCATCAAAGCACAAAATATTTATCTGATTGCAGTTTCTTATATATAGTGATGCAGATAATTAAATGCAATGACTTTTGGTAAATAAAATGATAGAAACAATGTGGTTCTTTTAAACTTACTAGTAAAGCATTCTAATGAAACGTAAACACTACAAAAAGGCTTAATATACTATTCTTATTTGGTCATTAGATAAACGATTCATATATACAACTTAATTGATAAGTTTTTTAATTTTTTACAAATAAAAAAGGTTTTGGACAGTGATTTATAACCAATAGAACATATATGATATAGATTTTTAATAATAAGAGATGGCAACTCTTAAGCAAAGGAGCAAATTACAATTAAGGATGCATCTTGGAAGAAATAATTATTTATAATATTAATTGTATAATATGGTTTTCATTGGACCCATAGTGTTGAAAACAGCTGTCTGCCATAGCCGCATGCAGGTCTAAACCTCTGACTAGTTGACTGTTACAGCAATAAAAATAAAATAAAAATAAAATTTACTCTATTTTTTAAAACAAAATATGCGGACCAAATTTATTAGGAGTATGAAAAATGGGTAGAGGGTAACTCTCATGTATTATTATGTTACGAGTTTAATTTTTGTTAATAATTTTTTGTCAAGTTTATTGAACAAATTTTTTTAGTATAATTTATTTTTTATGTGTGGTTCACGCACTATATATAGGAAAGGGTTTACTTACACCTTCAGATAGAAGTTATGAATTTTTTTCGTCACTCAAAAATAACAAAGTACACAGATAAGTCAGATTAGATCATGTCTCGAGACTTGATCACCTAATCACTTGTTAAAGAATTTGATACAAGATAAAAATAAGTAATTATATATATACCACTAACAGGTAAAAGGAATGGTTTTAACGTACTGTTTTTAAGACCGATAACAAAAGATATTAAAATATTTGCTTTGTAAATAATTAAAACATTATATTAGAGATTGAACTTATGATATGATCGATCATATTGCTTAGCTTAATATGAACTACTTGGCCATCTTGATCGAACAAATTTATAATTTATAGAAATTCTCCATGTGGACTGTTGTTACTTGTTAATGACTTGTTGGGTAGCAATCAAGATCAAGATGGAAGTTCCAAGTAACGTTACGTATCTAAGTAATCCTACATTTTGTAGACTATAATCAAACTTCTAAATTTGACTTAAAATTGTGGTGTTATTTATTGACAGGACAACCTTGAAACAACATTTGTTTTGTTTTCATTGAAAATTAAACCTAATCTCGTGTATGCATGCATGGATGTAGTCGTGAACGTGGACCACCCAGATAAGGACAACGTATCTTTTATGTGTCTTCCTATGCAGGCCTGCATGTTCACTGGACCATTATCATCAATGACAACAGACCTTCAAATCCTACCAAAAATAATTTAAATAAATTAATTAATTAAAGAGTAAAGTATAGATTTGACTTTGTTATAATACTAATGTATAAGTATCTAGGGCCTATAGATCAGTTAAGTTGTACGTATCCTACAATTTACCTTATCCTCCACTTGTCTCTAGGGGTAAGCATTGGTCGATTTCGATCAGTTTTCGGTTAATAATCGAAAAATTCATGACCATCGCATAACCGACCGAAATAATCGATCGACATCTCATAACCGAACTCATGACCTCCCATATGGATGCCATGCATAGTAGATAATAATAATTCTTTCATTGATATTGTTTGAGACCATAATTTTTTTTTCTTGTGACGAGCATCATTACCTGAAAGTATGTACGGGATATATTCTAGTGGTGGTGTAGAATAGTGCGTTGTTTTTGACATAATAATTTTGTAAGTGCACATGTCACTAGGTACATTTTCTACAAATTCAGGCTATTTATACAACTCCAACTAATACTCCTTTCCTTGCTCAGATCAGTAAACCTTCATATACCCCTCTCTCTCTCTCCCCTTCTCTCTCTGCAAGCTAAGAAAAGAAGAGAAAAGAAAATAAAAACAAAGAAGAAAGAAATGAAGAAAATTTCTCTTATTTTCCTGTGTTCTCTATTAGCTTTTCTGCTCATTTCATCTCAGCACTCAACATCTGCTCGTCGCCTGCCTCTTCTATCTCAAGGTATATATGTAACTCATCAATTCATCCCTCGATATGATCTTTCCCCTTTCTTGATTCCCGTGTCAATCGACATCGTATCGAATACAATCATATATGCTATATATAGATTAATTAATATCAATCGGTATCAGTACTATCTAACATCTTTTGTACCAGATACAATCATATATGAGTTTACTAATAATAATACTCATATATACACTCTATGTCTGTGTGTATATGCAGATGAGAAGATGACAGAGGTAGCAGGTGAGATGGGTCATGCAACTCCAACCTTGAACCCACAAGAAGAAGAAGACGACATGGCAACTGTAAGAATATTTTAATATATTATTATTATTATTATTATTATTATTATTATTATTATTATTATTATTATTATTATTATTATTATTATACATGCAAGTGTGGTTGTGTAGTATATATATATGGATCTAATTAATATATAAATATATATTGATTGGTTGCAGCTGATGGGTTTGGAAGAATGCAAGGAAAACGATGAAGCTTGTTTCAACAGAAGGATGGTTGCAGAAGCTCACTTGGACTATATCTACACCCAGAAGAACAAGCCTAAACCCTGATCAATTATTTAGGACTACTTTATACATATATATATATACATAAAAGATTATAACAATATCAAAAGTATATATAGTAAGATCTAAATTAAAGTTCTTGAACTACTTGTGAATTGTAAGATCAGAAGGTTATGATTTGGTGATAAGAGTAAAAATTTTATGTTAAAAATATACGTCCAAAGTGTAATCATATTAGAAATATATGAAGCTCTTTATAATGGAAGTTAAATTTTACTATATATATCATTTTCTTCTTTCTTTCGTTTTGTGATGAGGAAAGTCGGTACCCACTATTTAAGGGCGTGCCCAAGACCTCGAACTCTATGCTGACAGGTTTTATCGTGAAAGAGGTAAAAATTAAACTCCTTTTTTTATATAAGAATCATACTGTAACAGCTTACCAAGCAACTCTTTCCTTATAATAATTTTTTTCTTTAAAAAAAAAAAAGAAAGAAAAAAAATTGGGTGGAGAGGGGAGGAATCCAAAGCCAAAGGAGTAAAAGAAGGGTCAATGTCAAATTCCCTTTTGGAGGACGGACAGACCCACAGTTGACTTGTGTGGATTCCAACAAATAATGGTGATTTGGCTGCTTTTGCCCCATTCCTTGCTGAAATGATGTTAATCGGACAACCTTCCATTATTGTCATCCTATCCCACTCCAACATATCTTAATCCTAACTACGGTCTGGTTAGGCACCATTGCACTTCCCTCTCCCCTAACTCAATCATGCACAAAACGTTCAAACAACACCAATATGTTTTTTAACCCAGTGGGGTAGCTCAAGTGGCAAGTGAGCTCTCTTTGTGAGGAGGAATTTCGTGAGAACCTGGGTTCAATTCTCACAAGTGACGATTCCCCCTGGGACAGCTCCCCGGACGGACGGAGAGAAAGACCCTGTAAATTTACCAAAGAAAAAAAAACACCAATCTGTTTTTCTATCCGATCCGCCATAAAATTGTCCTAATTATGATACATAAAAGCTCTTTGTTTCTAGTAAAGATTATAAATAACTATTACTAGACTAATACAAATTCAGCCCGAAGCGTACAAAAAGCATGACCATGCACCCTCCTTATAATTGCATTACACTTATCAATTGTCTTAAACTGTTGGGTTAAAAAATACATTTAAATATTTAATTAAAGCGTGTTTCAAGCAATGTTGCAAAAAAACACGCCTAAGCAGCCTAACTGGCCGAATATACACTATGCACTGTTTGTTTTTTTTTTTACTTGATTTATTCACTCAAAACGATGTTGTTTTGAAATCATCATCCAGTCCAACGTTGTCGCTTGTATACAATTTACAATTAATCAATTATAGGATTTATAGATGTTATCTCCCACAATCTAATACTTATCAAAAAAGGGTAAACAGGGCCATTCAAAACTGCTGGATACATGATTGAATCCACAAGTGGTATGGAAGCTGCGTGCACTCATTTTTTTTTAAGTTTCATTGCCACTAATAAGGTATTAAAGAAAGAAGCCATTCCAATTGGAAGAGTTTAAAGACAGCAAATTGTTTTAGTTGACCTGTTGGCTGAAGCAAAGAGGCTATCTCTTCTCTTTCCTTTACAAATACAACATTCATGGTATCTCTTGCATGTGCCATCCACAGATCAGAACGGTTAAGCTTAACATCAGAAGCTAATGAAATGAAAAAAAATTTGTCTTTGGTAGAAAGTGACAAAAACTTTAAACACATTATATTGCAGAAATGGCAATGGTAGAAAGTTGGTTCTCTCTCTGGGAAGGGTAAGGTGCTTGCAAGCTCATTATCCATTCCTTGAGTTGGGTATTGCGGTTCGTTCGGCAACTAACAACACTTGCTGAAATGGAGGCATAATTTAGCTTTGACAAGAGAGATGAGAGAAACATGTAACAGAAATGTCAGCCAAATTAGCAAAGATGGCTGGCTCACAATGGCATATACTTGTTTTTTGTTTTTTTTTTTTCCGCTTGCTTGCATTTACAATAAAACCTAGGACAAGCCTAACTTGTGATTATATATCCAACAAACAAAAATGGATAAAACCTGAATATATTAAACAAAACCTGAAATTTCTGGTTTCCTGAATTCTACATTGGAGCATCACGTGTCCTTTTCCTGAAAGAGAACAATAAACAGAATTGGTTTAGCAGATGCTTGCCGAGAGAAATAATTAGATAATTGTCAAGAGACCATGATTTCCATAAAACATTGTTAATTTTGCAAGTCCATAAAGTAAATAACTCACCTGTTTAACATCCTGAACAAGGCCCAAATCATGAAGAGAAGTTTCAGATATACAGTTTTTGTGGACTATAGGACCGGGAGCAATTCCTTCTTTGTTTATACTTCCACAATTTTCACCCGAAGATTGAGTACTCATGTAAACAGCTCCTTTGAACATCCATCTATTGCTGTCTTCACTGAAAATATCTTCAAAAACCTCACCGCACAAGATACATATACACTGTCTTTCATCTGCCGGAACCATTGGTTCACTGCTTTCCATTATTTTGCAAGACCCTTTATTGAAGCCGCCATTTCCTGCAACCCATTCTGCTGAACTTGAATACCACTTCCTTGGAGCCTTATTCAACAGCTTCATATCTGGATTTCTAGATGCATGCCAATCTAAATGCCTATCGAGTTGTTCCTTGAACTTTAGTCTAAGACCACACATGCTGCACTGATGTGGAATATCATCCAAAAGTTCACTTATAACAATAGGATGTGGCTGCCGTATAACATCTGGCTTAAACACAAGACCAATGAGATTTTTTATCTCTCTTGTAGCAGATTTGGCAGGAACGTCAGAAGTTTTAGTAGCAGGTTTAGAAAGCTCTTCAGCTTTAGATGAAGAAGGGCTTACTGAGGCTGGCACCGAAGAAACCACACTTGAATTTTTGCTTACAGTTGGAGGGCTTCGAATTGGAATTTGAGGAGCTATTTTAGACTCAACAGCAGTCAGGGACTGTGTCTTTGATGCAGTTATCAATCCCTTTGCTACCAAGGTACTTAGAAGACTCGACACTGGATTAGAACCAGAATTTGTCACATTTGGAGATGGCGATGGTGGAATATCTACAGGTTGGGCAGGAGAAGAACAACTTGGTAAGGGAGGACTAACACTATCTTGAGAATTCAATCCAGGTAAGCTGCCAACCAGAGTATCAGAACTCAATATACCACTTCTCATGACAGCAGCCAACAAACTGCTAGTACTTGCTTGCCCAGGGGATTCAGCACCTGAATGCTTGGAAGCATTTGACAACGAACTCTGTGTAACCGAGGGCTTAGTATAACCTGGAATTAGAGACACAACTGGTTTCTCGGCTTGATGGATAGATTCAAATTCCTGGGGTTCTGATGCTAGAGGCTCAGGTAATGAAACATTATTCCTCCCTTGAAGAGAAGATCCCACCAAAGATGTTCTTTGAGAAATATCCAAATGGGCATTCCGAGAGAGTGTTGGCTGATATTCCTGATAAAACTTGTGGCGGGGATCCAAAGTAGACCTTGGAATCTGAGATGTTCTTGGATCCACCTGGGATATAGTATGTGTTTGGTCTCGATCACCTACTTTGCGAGTTATTTGACTAGAACTGTGTGTTGAGACTGATGGTGATGGTGAACGCTGGTGCATTGTTGAGTGTGAAGAGGGAGATGCAGTTCGACGAGGCTCTCTTTGTTTTGCTATAAGGCCTGCATATTCTGGAGCTGCATTCAAGGAGAGCCCGTTGTTTGATGATCCTATAGGAACTGTACCAGTTCGTGGCTGGAAAGATGTCCTGCCAATGGAATTTGCAGCAGTTGATAACCCACTGAAGGAGTTGTGATAGCCTTCAGAATGACTTGAAATATTTCTAGCAGAGTCTGGATGTCTTGCTCCATCAAAAGAATGGGGTTCTCTTGACCACGGTGATGATACTTGATGTCCAAAAGATGCTTGCCTTTTGTTTTCTGTGGAAAGAGAATCAGTCGAAGTATCACTATCAAAGCTTAATCCAATTTCCTTCATGATTTGTGATCTCTGAAGCTGACATTCTAAATCCTGAAAGTGAACATGAGGATACAATTACCAAATACAGAGCGTCAGAACAAAAGTTCCATAGATTTACTATTGATAAACTTACCATTCTTTCAGGATCATCTAGTGTCCAATGATCTTTCACCAAGCTTTTAGTTGCATGGGGTACTCTTGAAGTGATATCATCCCACATATACTCTTCTTCCTCAGAATTCTTCCAGCTCTTATTTAGTGCATCATGACTTGCAGATTTGTGGGAGGGGTAGTTTTGAAATCCATGTTTGAGATCATAGCCACTGCTTTTGCTGGAAAAATCATGCCAACGTTTGTCAAGTACTTGTTCCTTGACCTGTCCACTCATTCTTCCCACACCCATGTCAGGATGCTTTGATACTGTAGGTCCATATTCAGCAACAGGCTCATTCAACTCTCCCTGTAAGTCCATAATTTAATAGTAAGTTGCTGATTTTCCACCAAAAAAAAAAAAAAGAAGAGTATGTTGCTGATAAATAAGCTATACATGGATTCAGTTGCACCATATAAATTTTCTACAAAACACACTAAAATGATCTTAATAGAAGGATCCACCCATGATCTTCTAGGAATGAAACTAACACTAGCTGTTCTGTTCAGGCTTTCAACACCCTCACCTGAGATTATGAGAGTTTCAATGATCTCACCCACAGTTCCTTTGGTCTTTTTTCACAATACGCAATACAAACCAAGAATAATGTAAAATTTTGAAAGAAAAGACAAGAAAGCAAAAATAGTAAGCAAAAGCTTGATAGTTGTAACTTGTATCAGAAAGCAATGGAAGATCTAAAGTGAACCCTAAGAAGAGGCAGATCTTAAGTAGGAAGTTCTATACACTGTGAATCACCAGGCATATGTTACAAAGCGTCAGAACAGAATTATGAATGTGCCTAAAATAAAGAATAGCTAAGAACAAAATAAAATAGCGGCGAAAATCAGGTCCATATAGAGTTAAATATATGTTTGGAAGCAGAATACATGAACTCTCAAAATTGAGCTTCTTACCCTAGTTGACTGCTGCATTCGCTGCCTTGCCTCCAAATACTTGGGATTTACATGAATGCTATGTGCAGGGCGTGAAGACTGTGATTCAGTTCTAGAAGTTGAAACATTGACCCCAGGAGTAAACCCAAGCTCTTTCTCTATTAGTTGAAGCGTTTGTGGAGGGAAAACCCCTTTCCAAGTGCCAAAAAGATGTCGCATGCCATGATGTATTGATGGGTCAACCTGTCTATATGCCTTGCAGAAAACCTAAAACAGTTACTCATGTCAATCTAGATGTAGAACAAAATTTATGTGAAAATAACAAATGACAGAAATTTCACAAAATACTACTAGTTTGTGGTTATGCTTGAGTAAAAGTGGGAAAAGCAATAATCCTCAAATGTTATCTTCCTCTCTTAAAGATTAAACTTGACTTGGTAAAGTTCAAAATGCCTATCAAATTGTTTCTTGATGGAAGAAGATTACATAAGAAAAGCAGGAGAATGAAAGCTGGGTAGTAATCATTTGAATGCAAACTAAAATCTAACCTCAGGAAGCCTGGCTGCAAATTGTTTAATGTAATCCCTTCCAATATTCTTCACAATACTATCCAAAAGATAGAGAGATGGCAGCTTTTGCTCACTAGAAACCTGCCAAATATTCCCCGCAGCTAGATTAATGAAAGTTGTCAAATGATTACAGCATCAACTAATAAAGAGAAGGCCCAATGGACAGATCAGACAAGGCTGGTAAAAAACCAAAGAAAAAGTCAAAGCAAAAATCACCTGCAGAAAAACATAGGCATGTAATGCTAGCAATAGACTAAACATCAAGATCACAACCACATGTCCACATGAAATGAAATGGGTTGATATACTTAGCTATTCAACCAAATACAAACTCCCTTCAATTAACAACTAATTGGGATGCAACTCGTTAGTAGAAATTACAAATAAATAACGGAAATTTTGCATCATGGAAGAGGGTGGGTGATGGATCAAATTGAAAATTGTTATTTAATACAGAGTAACATAACACAAGTGAAGTAATTATCCTGAAAGGCTGAAATTTGAAAGTATCAACACCACTAGGAAAACACACCAACTACTAAACTGGCAAGGAAATGATAATACCACCTTAGAAGGTAAAGAGATGGATTAAGCAATAGAAACATACTACTGACTTTAATTACAAAACTAGAATTAAATACAGTCTCAACTCTCAATAGAAATACAGAAGGAAAGCAAATACATGCATTTCATTTGCTTTCTTTGACAAGAAAAAGTAAAGCCCCAACCTTTTTCCTGTGCTAACAATCTAGAATAGTTGACAGTTCCTTGAGTAAGCAAACTGCCAAACTCAACTCAGCCTTATGGAACAACCAAAGATAAATAAATCTTCTTTGTCCATTCAGCGCAACCAGGAGTAGAAGACAATTTTCACGAGTGATTGGTGATTTGCTGCTGTTTCTGTAAATATGAGGGACCGTCTGAATTATGCAGAAATCAGGTTCGAACCCAATTCATTTATCCAAGCAACTTTCTAAAGATCAGTTTACATTCAAACAATACCAAATCCACCCTTTCTCTGTCCCAACAGCTTACATTAAAATAAAGCAACAGTAGCTACTAGCTAGCAACGCGGAGGACCAATGTGCTTATGTGTATTACATTGCAGAAAATGATAGAGCTTTGGCATAGATTCCAAGGAAGAATGGAAATTGAATGTATCATTCTTTGTGGAGAAACAGCAACCTCATTGTGGATTTTTTTCTAAAGAACCATTGCTTTTGGGTTAACTTAAAATGAAAGGATGCAACTTTGCTGAACGAAGACAACATGCCATCACAAGTACCATCCGTAATAAAAAAAAATAAAAAAAAACACACAAAAATTTCTTTACTTTGGGAAACAATCATCTTAACTTTTTAATAGTAGGAACTTGAAATTACACCAAGCTCATCTAATCCATTCTAATAATTCAGAAATAGATGACAATTGGTAAAAGAATCTCCTTTCCATTCCATACAAAAAAAAAAAAAAAAAAAAAAAAAAAATTATAGCACGAGATTGGGAAATGAAAAATGCATTTAAATCCAAAATATCACCTCAAGAATGTGGGTGCAGATAGTGGCCGCAATCCCTCTGGCAGCATGCGAATTTTCGCCGGCAATGATAGTTAAGTTGGTAATTATTGGCTTGGAGTTAAACGTCAGCTCAGCCAACGCCGCCTTATACTGACGGACCAGCTCGTGATGCTGCTGTTGCGAAAATGGCCCACGAACTGAATCACTACTCTCACCGTCACCTCTGTCACTATGCTGAAACCTTGAGCTGACCAAGCCAGAACCGACCGGCCGTTGCTGAATAAAACCCCGTCCATCGGGAGCAGCATCTTCAGCTAACCTCGCTTTCTTTAGCCCCGGCTCAACTCTTGGCCCGTCAAACGGTCTACGAGAACCCTTCATCTCCATCAACTTCTCTAAAAAGCCCTAACCCTAGTTCACACTACGTTACAACAATTACTACAAATCTTCCGTTTAAAATCTAAAGACAGAGAGAAAGAGGAAATACATTGGCATTTGAACGAGAACTACATCAAATTTAAGAAATTAAACTAAATCTTCCTATAAAAAGTAAAGCGAGAGATCAAATTCGAAGCTGAAGAGATGCAATACAACGAAAAGTTAAGAGCTAAGAGAGCCGAATTGACTTTTGGCGGGTGAAACCATGGAGGTCAACTGGTAGCGCGACTTGGATCGAAGCTTGGGTTTCTGATTGATCGGAAATAGAATTAGTGCAGCCTCGCAGCCAAGGCGCTTAACGTGTTTATATATAGAGCGCGCGTAGCAGAGGGCGGCTTATAGTGTGGCGTGGGGTTCAACCGCTCAACTACGGCTGGACGTATAAGTTTGATTCGAGCCTGTTACTCTAAGGTTATAATTTATAAAACATAGCTTCCCAGAGGTTGCGGAATAATTTAGAGCTTTGTACATACTAGCTTGAATGCTTAGAATATTCTAGAACTCTATGGAGTTTTATATGTTTCTAGATGTAACCATAGTCGAGTCTTATATGTATAAGATAATTTTAGAGGATTCTAAATAAGCAACCATAGTCGTAGGATCAAATCGATTTCCACCCATCCATTGAGGGGTGGAATAAATATAAATACTCCTCATAGGACTCATTTATAAACCATCCAAGTGAGGGATTCAATTATGAAATATTTTATAAAGTTATTTTAAATTAATTGAATTGCGTCTCGAATACGGTTATATAATTAAAAAATATTGTAATTAAATTAATTAAATATCAATTTAGTAATCACAACATTCTAAGTTTAACTTCTTCACCAAAAATCCAAGCGGGGGCGATAGAAGCACTCGGGATTGCATGTTTGAGTTATTTCATATTCGATGACCTTGCTACTCTAACAACAACAGTCCTAGGTTGTTTTAACTAGAAAAACTGAAAAAGATAATCAACATAAAACCAGAATTGACTACATTTTGAATGACTGTGGATTTAGTTTTCCAGCATGTATCCCCTACTACACTCAATTCCAATAGCTGATACAAAACCATTGCCAAACAAAAGTACAAAATATTTGATTGCTAACATTCAAAGAATAACTTCCAAATTACACAAAGTTACTCCTGCTTAACTATGTAAAAATCAGTTTTTCACAACAGGCTATCTGAAGTCCAAAACACGATTATTTACACAAGCAAACAAGCCTGCAAAACACACAGTAATGTACATGTTATAACTTGAATCTTAAAAGAAGAATTAATTCCCGCTTTTGGTCCCTCAACTAGAGTTGCATTTTCACTTTTAGTCCTCGACTATCTATTTGACTACTTTTGGTCCCTTAACTTTTTCAAATCAACCAAATTGAGAAATTTAGTCCAAAATGTCTTCATATGAAGGGTAAAGTTTGGTGAAAAGTTTATTTGAAAAGGAGAGACCAAAGTAATTGAATTGATAGTTGGGAACTAAAAGTGAAAATATCACTATAGTGGAGAGACCAAAAGTGGTAATAATTCTAATAGGTAACTAACAGACTATAAGTCATGCATCTTAAACCTAAACATGTCTCATCTTCATTACTAACAGCTCGGCATAATACCAAGACAGTGTAATGATGAAATCAAGTTAACTAATTCGTAATTGGTCATCACAAATAACAAGGACATGTCTAGTGTGCAAATCAATAAAACATCAAAAGTCACCATGTTTTTCATTGGAGACCATCCAAACAATAACCATAGGAAATGGCCATGATACGACTGAAGTTTTATGTGTGAGATTTCTTGCCACATACCTGACATAACCAAAGCAGTCTTCCTCCAACAACTTGAAAATTAATGAATACCATGTGCCGTTACACAATTTTAGAAGTTTTCAGGCATTCATGTAAGCAATTGCATGTCTGTACGACCTTGCTGAGGTGTAGTAGCAGGTTTAATCAATGGTCTCAGCATTTCCATTATATTTGCAAATGAAGGACGTTTCCAAGGCTCACTGCAATCGTCCAGTGATCTTAATGAAAAGTAAAAGAAATTGAAAACTAATGAAGTTCCATAAATAGAATATCAACTTACTTAGCCCAGCATGCCTCAATAATTTTTGCCACTTGAGGATTCAAATCACGTGGTATTTCGAGCCTCTTGCACTTAAAGCCAACAGCTGCTACAACCTATACAATTGTATATATTGAAAAATCCCAATATTGAAACACCTTCCATCTACTAACAATTACGATAAAATTATAAAATAAAAACCTGGGCAGGATTCAAATTACTCCATGGTTGTTGCAGCGTTGCCAGCTCCCACAGTATCACACCAAAGCTGTATACATCTGATTTTTCATTAGACGGTTCATCACGTAGAACCTCTGGTGCCATCCACTCAGGCTGTCAAAAGAAAGGGCATTAGAATTTCCTTATATGAATTCATAGCACCAAATTACAATGCATAAAATAAAAAGAACTTACTGTTCCAGCAGCTGATTTTGAAGAAAGGAATGTGTTTGCTTTTAATCGGGAAAGACCAAAATCACAGACCTGATGAAAACATTGTGTAAAATGCATGTTATAGCTTAAAATAATATAAAGAAATGAAATCTCCAAAGTTCATCTAAAAAGTGACATGAAAAGTTTAAAACTGAAGCAGGACAAGGGTAATTGGGTATATCAAGTATAGTGGATTTTTAAGTTAAACCGTCAAATAAGAATGTTAATTCTTTAAGGTGCAGCAATTTTCAGTCATACAGTCAAGTTAGGCAAATAAGTGTTGAAACCACACAATAAAATTAACCAACTAAATAAATGGCTTCAGACTAACACATTCACCAAATTATATGATATTCATCAGTCGTCATAAGAGTTAAGACATACAATACATTAATGATGGTTCTCGTCTCACCTTCACTGTGTACTTCTTGTCAACTAAAAGATTTGGGGATTTTAAATCTCTATGAACAATTGGAGGATTGCCTTTATGAAGATAATTCATTCCCTTTGCCTGTAAAAGATGATATCAAGGTATTAGCCAAACACAGAAATATAGTCAGACATAAACACAGAAACATATATTCACACATACCACATCATAAGCCATAGACAGCCGACGTCTCTCATCCAACATCTCTCTTGCACCATGTTTATGCAAAAGTCTATATAGACTACCTCTGAAATATTTTTTTAAAAACTCAATTGTATCAGTCAGTTAGAATAAGGTGGTAGTGTGGTACTGAAACTACTGATAAGAGGGAGCACTTCTGAAGAAGTCCCAAGTTGAAACCTTGATAAATATTCTGTAACTATGGACAAATTTGGAGGCTGAGTAACAGCACCCATGAAAAGTACAATATTTGGATGCCGTAAACGTTTCATGATTGCAACCTGAACAAAACCAAATATGAGATGAACAAAATTAGCTATGAAACATTAACCAGTAATAAGCAATAGAGGTGGGGGACAAGTCACAAACTAATACTTCACCTCTCGTAAAAATTCTTGTAATCGCTCTGGATGAAAATCTTGCTCCATTAGAATCTTCACAGCAACATCCTGAATGATAAATGATTTGGAATTAATAGCAAACTCAATATTTAATCAGCAAAAGGAAGTTTCAAAGAAAGCACTTTCAGAGGTAAAAACAAATTGCAGGCATGATAAAAATAAGTTAAGATAATTTCTGATGTAAATGTGATTTTCAAGGTGCAAGATAAGCTAAAAGTGATATATTAAAATAAATGAATTTCAAATGATGACAATCAAACGATAAAGGTCTTACAGAGCCATTCCAATCAGCACGATGAACTATACCAAAAGAACCTGGAAATAGCAAATTATATTGTTAGCTACAAACTCCTAGGGGATAGTAAACTGTAACTGCATCCAACAACATACTCCGTATAAGAAACAACACTTTTAGTGTCCTAGAGGTAAGCAGAAGAAGGGATTACCTGCCCCGATTTTCTCTTTTAGAACAAGATCAGTCCAGGGAATATCCAGATCTTCTACATCAAGTGCAAGCTCCTTACCCGGTTTATGTGAAAGTAGATGATTATCGACCCTAGGGTCAGATTGGACTATAAGAGGATGTGTCTCTATCCCAATGTTCAGTGGGCTGATGGCATTTGAAGGGTTATATATTTCACTATGTTGTGACTCTTTATAATGAGCTTTTCTCTGAGCATTTGTATGAGGCAAAGGTAATCTTGAGATTTCATCTTGATTGCTTGAACTAGGCACACAACCATTTCTATCAATGTAATTCCTGTCCGTTTGTTTAGCACACATGGGAACACTAGCATCTCCGTCAATGGCAGTTCCTAAAAAATATAACATTCATTTTTCAAAAACAATTGCTGAACATGTCAAAGGTTATGTTAGAATAGTTCAAGTGTTCGACATGTTAACAACTGAAGAAATATCTGCCATATAAATGAATTTTGTGTTTTAAAAAAGAATGATACAATTTATACACATTCAACTAAATCTACATCTCATTAACCAAGGTCCTCTCCATCTGTCACTTAGCCATCTTCAATAAGGAGATAAGTGGTATTCGCTTTGTCATTTATTTATATATTTCCTTTTTGGAAAAGAAAGTCAGCTGCACTGATAATAAAGAAAGTCAAGCACATCTACTTTTGTTTATGACAACAAAGCTCATTTTCTGGATAGTGAAATGTCCCCTTTTTGATTAGTTAGATTAAATTTTTTCTTTATCTTTTATTTTAGGGATAAAGTACAAATAAGCCATCCAACTATTTCACTATTTGGCAAACAACAATTAAGCCACCCAATTCAAATAAGCTCCAAATAAATCTACGAACCTGGAAAAATGTTGCAATTATCTTTTTTAGCAGGTAACCTACATGTTGCTTACTAGGATTGCCACAAGTATTTTTTTAAAAACTAGGATTGCCACATGTATTTTTTTTTAAATAAAATTTTCCGTGTACTTGAGCCATCTACCAAATCTAAAATTTCTCCAAAACATGCCCAGACTGCAGCAAAAGTGCAATGGCCAATGTAGAAGAAGGAGAAAACACAGAAATTTTAGAGAGAGGAATACGGTGAGATCAGCGTGAAGCACTAGTCAACGAACAAGCTCAACACTGTAGACAATTTATAAGGCATAGCCACTAGAAATCAGATCTCCATTTTCTCCGTCTCTATCCGCTGCCGGTCACTCATATCGGCCATTTTCTCTTTGAAATACTTCGCCTCCTCCTCACAGCACTGACCTCCACCCACCATCATCTACTTCCCCCAACAATACCCTCAAACATTGGATGGCTTGCGGAGGCAGCTAGCGGCCAAGTCGGCAGCGCTTGGAGAGTTAATAGGGATCCAATCGAACAGCGAGTACTCCGTTGAAGTCGGTGCGAAGAAGAAGTCGTTCCCCGGTGGGGGGAAGTACACGCAGATCAAAGAAGAAACTGAGGATTTATTTGGAAATAATTTTTTTAAAATAATTACACGTGGCAATCCTGGTGGCAATCCTGGTAAGCAACAACCGGTAAGTTACCAGCTAAAAAAGCTAATTGCAATATTTTACCAGGTCCATAGATTTATTTAGAGCTTATTCAAATTAGGTGGCATAATTACTGTTTTTCAAACAGTTGGATGGCTTCTTTGTACTTTATCCCTTGATTTTATTTCTTTCTATTTTAAATTTTCTTGAAGGAAGGGGATTTATTTTTTTAGTCCAGAGAACTCTATATATTTTATGTGAAACTGAGTGTCCTTGTCATCTATTGGCAAAAGAGAAAGAAATAGCTCAGCCCACAAAAAAGAAGATGAAAAAAGGAAAGCATAGTAACAAGGCAATGGAAGTAAAACCAAAGATATTAAAAAATAAATAAATACTCCGTAACAAACTGCAGAGACGTCAGCATAGACAGCTAAGTATAGTAAATATTATCACCTGTGGAAGAATCATCAAAAACAAGATGAAGTGATTCACTGTCTGAGAAATATTTTTTGGCCAAGGAACTGAAATCAGTTGTAGTTTCAACCTGTCTGAATCTGGGAAAGCACAATGGTGAAGAAATCAAAATGGAAGATGGACCATTGAGCAACGAATCAGGCTCACATAAGCATCCTGGCCTTCCAGCCAAATCAACCAGGTATTCCCTGTGATGGAAAAGCATATTATCATATTTTATCTTTCACCAGATGTACCAATCCAATTTGTAAGTAGATGTAATTTGTACTAAATGTAACACCAATAAAAGAAACCAAATAAGGTCCAAAGACTTTAGAAGATTCCAGGGTAGTGAAGTATTAAAACTCAGGGGCCAACAAAACAAGCAATGCATGCATCATTTCTCTCCATAAACTTCAAAAAATAAAAGATCTCTTGAGTGTAAGAATGAAGATGGCAAAAGAGCATTCTAGGTCCCAACATTACCTGTCAACACCAAACTGAACAAGACACGAGGAAGCATCATTTCTATTACAATATTTACATCCTTTGGCAATTCGACAAGGTAAATCAATAGAGTCAGCAAGTACCTGTAGCAATCATATTTCAAATACATATGAAAATATGGTCATTATAAGAGTAGAATTCTTGGCTCGGAGAGAGCTGAGGTGTAGATATGGTTTTTTTTTTAAGAATTTAATCCACAACTACATGACAGAACATAATTGTTGGAAAACAACTGACCAAAACATACTTTGAATAACAAAGCACGGTGTCTACAGAGGCCAGCATACAAGCTACCAATGGGAATCACAACAGATGCTAAACAGTCCTTTAGATCATCTCTGCATTCCTTCCAGACAGGAACCAAGTCATCTTCCCCACTAGAAGTTGCACCCCTTGTGAAAGCAATAAAACTTAATTACAAAACGATAGGAAAAGATGGGGAAAAAAAAGGTCTGAAATTTATTAGTATGTAGTCAATTCTCACCCCATATGGTTGCAAGCTAGCCTTGCGAGCTCTTCAACAACCTCTTCTGTTGTGATGCAACTATTGGACATGCTACGAACCCGATTCTGCAGGTCCTTCAAATTGGAGTCACTATGCTTATCAATCAAAATTACTTCAACTGAATGTAAAATGGAGGGATCTGCAGCTTTTAATGATTCAATTGATGGAATGCGGCCATTTTCTTGCAACTCCGAGCAGACAGTCCACACATAAGGATCGATCCCGTGAATTGAATAAAACCCATCAGGAACTTTGTCAGAGTATGATAAGCATCCATTTACCTGATGACCCATATATTTTGGAAGCAAAATTTAGGTCACATGCAAAACATTCCTTTTTTAGCAGATTTGCAGTATTAGTTACTGTGGTTGTGTTATGGTAGTGTGATAAACACCATCCAAGCTGCTGCATAATGCAGCACCTTCATTTAATCCGGATTAAATGCCCCTTCTTTTACTTCCAAAGCCAAAAAGCTTTTGGATAGCACAAGCAAGTGCAGAGTTTTGTCATTGACTCGTTGTCATCATGGAATAGAACATAAAATCATAAAACTAAATATCAGAGAATGATAAAACTTACCCAGAATCTATGGGACATGGACTCTGCTGAAGCAGTTGAAGCTGAAGACCTCGATGCCCCTTCGTCGGGCACGGGATCCAAAAAATGAGGATCATCAGCACATGTAGCTTCAGATGAAAGCCGTAGCGCCAGTGCTAACTGCAACTGATAGCTCTCCTCAGTCTGCTGCGCCCAGCTCTTGGACGACGAAGAGCCGCCGCCACCTAGCCTCAGGTCGCCGCCGCCATCATTTAACTGTCCATAAGATGCATCAGGATTGGATAACGACGGCATGTAGTAGTCGCCGGAGATCGAGCTCTCACCGAAGCTACTACCGCTGGATTGTCTCTGCAACCCAATCGACGCCGGATACCCCGGCGTCCCGATCCGGTTCTGCGACTGAATCATTCTATGATCAATCAAGTCCCAATCAAATCCCTTATCACCTTTCGCCTTATTCTTCTCCCCTGAATGAGACTCGTAAGCTGGCACACCAGCTCCGGGAGCTCCGGGAGCGGTAAACTTCGGTAGCTGGTGAAAATTATCGTCCGGAATCTGACTCAACAAAGTATAATTAGATCGTCTTCCAGGCATTTCCATCGGAAAGTTTCAGTCAAATTATAAAACACAAAACCCTAGCAACCTCATTACTGTAGCAAATACTTCTAATAACATATTCTCTCTCTCACCATATTTCCTCACTATTCCTTCCAATAGTCTTCGCACTTGTCGGGGGAGGAGGGAAGAATATGGATGTTCTGTTCCATGGCGTAATATCTTGGAATTTTTATGGTACAATATTAATAATGAGTACGACTTCTTTTTTTTAAATGAAGAGATAAACTTGCGTCCATTTTTATGCTACGATGATCAACTTATCTAGTACTAATTTGTCACTTAATAAAGTGGATAATTTAATTTTTCAACAACTAAAATTGTCACTCTACGTATAATTTAGGAGTTAAAAATGATCATGTATATAATTTATGGACTAAGTTTGTACTACAAGTATAATTAAATGATCAAAAATGTAATTTTCCCTAATTAAAATGCCAATTGAACCGCGAAAAGTATTAAGCTTCCGAAAGCGAGCTTCGAGGTGATCGAGATGTCCGAATATGTAAAACCGGAGTAGTTGATGACGACGACCAGTTCGAGAACATACTGATTCATCACTTCAAACATAAAGATCATCGACTGCCTGCTATCTTAAAGAAACGAAAAATCGTCCATGTTTTCGAGCTTCTCTCTAAACGACTCATAATGCTATACTCATAAAAGACAACAAAGTGATTTTTCTTACTTTCATTTTTCTACAAGCATTTGAAAATAGGGAAAATGGTTAAATACATCCTCTAACTTTGTGTAAGAAGTCAATTAAGTCCCCGAATTTTTGAAAGTTGCAACCAAACATATTAACATAGTAATGTAATGCATCTAGGCCCGAAACCATAATTGTGACCTGTTATAGCAAGCTAACGGTATTCGGTAAAGGATTAACCAGCAAGTCGCCGGAAACGACGACCAAACTAATCATCGTCTTCGTCAATCAGAGAAGGTGGTTGACGAAACCAAATCGATCGCCTTCTCCGTCTTTGGAGATGGGGTTGCTATCTCTAATCGATTGGAGATGGCGACCAACTGATTACCATCTCCGATCAATTTGAGATGACGACCAACTAGTCATATTCTCCAGTCAATAAAGATGACGACTAGTTTGGTTGCCTTTTGTGGATGCTTGCTGGTCAATTCTTTGTCGAAATACCGTCGGAGCTCTTATAGCTGTCACAATTATGATTTTGGGCTTTGTTGCGGGACGGGGTCGGGGCAGGGAATATACTTCGTCCCCATCCCTGATACCCCACCCTGATCCCCATCCTCGTCGTCGGGGGTAGCAAATCTTTCTCTATCTCCCATCTCCATAGGGAATTTTTGGGGACAGGGAATCCCATCCCAGATCAAACTTTAATTTGATTAATTCTTTTTATTGTATACATAATAGTCAAACAGTAAAACTAGTATACTTTACAATATTTACATAAAAATAAAAAAAAAATCAAATTTTCAATATTAGAATAGTCAAATATTCATTAATTATCAATAACAATTAAAATGTCAAATATATTATTTAGGGCAGGGGGGTCTCCATCCCCCATCTATGTCCCCAGTGGGAAATTGAAAATATTTCTCATCCCGCTCCTGTTCCCCAAAAATTTCCCCATCCCAATTGGAGTAGGGATCGGGGACGGGAGAAATTGACATCCCTATATGCATTTAGAGATCAAATCATATGAGAACCAATCTCATCAATATGTGTGTGTGTGTGGGGGGGGGGGGGGGGGCTTGGGGGGTTTATAAAAAAAAACGCGTGTGTACATATTAGGCATTATTATGATGTGTGCATATTAAGCTGTACACTTATATTGCACACAACACGTGTTTAAAAACATGTTGTAAAACACGAACAACGACGTGTTAAGAGAACAAACAAACGAGAGAAGCAACGGCTGTCAACCTGTCATATAGCGAACACGTGTAACATGTTATCACTAGCCATATCGTGAGTTTCATTCTATTTTGTTCTTAACTTTGACTACTAGCTTAGACTCGTCTCGATTAAATTAACCTCACGCTTTACATCATTAATTATCTACCACTCACTACACACAAAAACTCTCTCTAGTAACATTTTGTAGCCCTCCTTTATTATACTTTCTTAATCTTCCTCGCCAAGTAATTGAGCATATACTATGAATAAGCTATTAGATATAATCGTATATGGAACTAGCTTCTCAAATTGGTCAACATTACCAGATTGCAAATTACACGTAAGTTTATTTGTAATGATTTCTTCTTTCGATCTATGCAATTATTGATATATACATATCATTTATAGCGCACTAAATCACGTACATATATAATTATCATATCTACTTTGCTTATGATCTAGGGTTTAGTCTAACTTGTATGATTTATAGCAATTCAAGTTGTTACGTTGATCCTACCAAAAAAAAAAAAAAGTTGTTACGTTTATATTTGTAATGAAAATTGATATATGATTATTTTGCTTTAGAAATATCTTATGATGTAATTGATGTGACTACTCTAGTTGTGATCGTATAATCCGTATAATGATGTGGATTGCCTATTTGTATATACATCTTGTTGAAATAAGGGGAGAGTAAAAATGTAAAATATTATATTTTATTTATGTTATTATTGTTGATTGACCTAGCTTTGTGATCAAGTTTGTCATTGTGGTGTTAAAACATGGTGATGATAAATAAACTAGCACTTTTACAAATATTTCTAGTTTGTTTTTTGTTTTTTATAGTGATTAGTGTTTAATCATAACAACTAATATTATTGGGCTGAATCACGTTAAAAGTATGTAATAGCCAAACTGTTTAATTACATATAGAAACTCGTTTCAATTATACTAATAGACTATTTTGTAAAACTACTTTATATCATGAACTTATGAAATAATATCTCACTATCAAGCGAGGGAGTGATGCTGCCACAATTACAACATAACTCAACATTGGAAATTAGCTAATAAAGTTTGCACATTTATTTAATGTTTTGGTGGTGGTGTTACTTGTGTGTTTTCTTTAAATTTGTTATTTAAAATTCATTTAGTTATAACTAACTGAATTAAATCTGTTAATGTTTTACTTATTTTTATGAAATATGGTATTTTAAATGTTTTACTTTGAAAAGTGTTATCTAAATTGTATAATATTTTATTCATATTTCTTATATTATGCTCGTGCCATTCGAATATTTGAAAATTGAGAGAAAAAAATAAGCTGTTAAAACCGGAGTTCGAACAAGAAACCAAACCGAACCGCCACTATAGCCGTTAAGGCATATGTTCCTGTATTTTTCCCGGACCGGATCGGGTCTATGTCCTCCACGCATGTAACCACCTTTATGTAACTAAAAAAAAAGAGGAGGGAACTCGAAAACGGTTTGGCGGCAAAAAGTTCCAGCTGAGAAGATTTCATACATCATAGCTCTCTTTCATTCAAACAGAGAAAAGAAAGCACGAGTATATGTGCAACAGTCGCCCATCCATTATGCGATCTATTGAAGGTACTCTGATGTTGACTTGGATCTTCGTTTACTGTAATTATTGTTTTTGTGAATATTGATGGTGTCTGGGATCTTCGTTTACTGTAAATTTTGTTTTTGTGAATAATGCTGTTAGATTTTCTGCAGAGAAACTTCTCAAAGGCTCACTGTAATCGATCAGAGACAGCATGAGTATATACGCAACAGTCGCACATCCATTATGCGATCTATTGCAGGTACTCTGATGTTGACTTGGATTTTCGTTTACTGGAAATCTTGTTTCTGTGAATACTGCTGTTAGATTTACATCCGAGTTCAATTCAAACCAGGGAACCTGTGCAATGTTGAGCGTTCTTGTTGAGACTCGTTATCATATGATTTAAGGGCTCTTCATTCTTCTAGCAGGTTTAAATCTCAAGTCTGTCATCAGATTTACAAGGTAAGATCTGGTTGCGCAGGTTTTCATTTCTTAAATTTTCATGTTCCAATGCTCTGTTTCCTTTGCCATCTATTTGCTAGAGCTTATGTGCTGTTTTATTTGCCATCTATTTGCTAGAGCTTATGTGCTGTTTTATTTGCCATCTATTTGCTAGAATTTATGTGCTGTTTTCTTTGCCATCTATTTGCTAGAATTTATGTGCTGTTTTCTTTGCCATCTATTCGCTAGAACTTATGTGGTTTTAAAATAGATAGTTAATATGCAATGCATTGCCATGGTGATCAAAATCTTCTAGCCTAAAATGCTTATTCCTCTCAACTTGGGCAGATTCAGTACTGCATTCCTCTCAACTTGGGAGAAGATTTAGTAATGCATACATATCCGTTTGTTTGCATAAATTAGTCTCAGCATCAATGAGATGCATTCAGAACCCGGATAGAGCATTTGTCAGTTGTGGTTGAATAAATTTCATTTTATTGTTTTAGGCTTCGTATATGTGAATCCATGGAAGATAACCTGACTTTGCTGACAAATATTCTAGCCTAAAAAGAAAATGATGGAAAGAACCATAAAGCAACTGGATTTGAAATAATGGAAGTAAATGATAAATCAGACTGAAACTTTTGGTTTTTCTCGCTAAAAGACATCAGTGACCATAGTTTTGAGCAATGAATGGCTATTCTTCATCACTCTACACATTTTGAAATATATTTACATCTAAATGCCTATTTCTGATAAGTAGCATGTCTTTAAATAACATGCCACTCTCTGTTCTGAACTGCTATGATATGAATGTCAGAGGCTATGTTCAGCAGGTTAGTGCCTAGCTTTCATCCGTCTTTCTTTTGTTCTTGGTCAATCTGCTGGCTGGAAAGTGCAACCTGGCCATTAGTGGTCGAGGAGCTCGTGTCTTCCGATCAAATCCTCTAACACAAACGTACCCTGAAAAAAAAACACCATTAACTTCCGAGTGGAGTGAAAAACTAGAGAGAGCTGATTTGTCTGTTACAAGATAAATTATGGTTTCCTATATTTTCAGATGTCATGGCCTAAGTATTGTCATACAAGAAAACATGGAGAGGGGTCTTGATTATTTGGTTCTATGCTGGAGCAGTCTTTGTGCACTATTTAATGACTAGAAATATATACAAGATCATGAGATTTTGAATAAAAGAAATATACAAAGTAAAGAACACAAGAAGATAGCAGGCAAAATAGGAATAAGGAACAATAGTGCTATGTTACTCTACAGTCTACCCTGTTTCCTATATTTTCAGATTCTTAATACTACTAGGGTGTTTAATAAATTGGCTAATTGATCCTATGTTTAATGATTAAAATAGGTCTAAGAATGTAATGCTTTCATTTCTAATTGCAAGTAATAAACACATAAACACATGGAAGATGAATGAATGTGAACTCATTGCCCATCTATTGAATTTCACTCTTTATATATGCTCTCCTTTTGCAAGGAGATTAGTGTGAGAAAGACTAGTTTATGGCTGAAATTATCTTTTGACTTGTTTTCATGGTTAAATCTGGAGAGCTCTCACTAAATATATGTCCTGTAGTTCTACTTGTTTAAATGTATGGGATGTAAATGATATCATTTAGACTACTAGAAACGTGTCATTGTCATTCACATACCTCTCCAGAAACAGTGTTGGATATCTTCTGTTGATAGGCCTATGAACAGAGAAAATCATGTCAGTAAATTCTCAGAACATTTCTAATAACTACAGTGATGTGAGTTTATTAGCCGTTTTACCTTTGAATATTGTTGGTATTGAGGTTCCAAAGAAAACAGTTTTTCGGTGCAAATCCCACAACCAATCCCTTGGAACATCAATTGGGTTTAGGCTGGATTCATGATCGGCAAAGACCTATTGAATGTTTTGTTTTGAGAACCTCATCATTTTCAGAAGAAAAGGATACTTTGATATGCATGGTAGGCTTATGTGAGCTTATAAGAGATACTTTACCTCATTGACCTGAAAGTATGTGCCATTTAAGGGAAAGCTTCCTCTCATTGCTGTTCGACAGGGTATCTGTTAACACAATCTTATTAGATGGCTGGTCCAAAGGAGGTTGTTTCATTTGCCTTTTGGCCATCGATTCATGATTATTGTAGTGGTAGTGTTTCTATGCTCATTCTTACCAGAAGTGTCCCTCGAACAGTTTGGGATTGTGCTTCTCGTATGCTATTGCATGCAAAACATGTTTCCTCCTGACATAGTTTGCCAGATTCTTGGGAATCACATCTCATTTCTGGAGGCTGAACAGAGTTTGCAGTTTCACCTGATACGAACATTACACATAACTTATTGCAAGGAAATAAACAAGAGGGGAGAGAGTAAAAACCACAATAATTCAGAGCTGGCCCACAATGCTTTTAAACTGGCCTCATAAGTCATTATCCAAGGTATGGACCAGGGAACATACTTGCGATGCTTAGTTAAAAGTAAAATATGCTTAGCTATTTCAAACAAAATTATTTCCTTCTAATTACAGCACTAAATGCACTTACAGGAGATGCCTGTTGCATTTGAATCTATCACTAGATTCTTGTTCTATTATATCTCACAATAGGTGTGTTTCCTTACCAGGTGTCCATATGGCCAGAAGGTAAGAGCATGGATCATCTGGATCTCTTTTCTCCAACTGCAAGATAAGAAAATGTAATTATTGAAAGAGTTCAGTTCTGATAACTACTCAACATTGCAAATGTCAAGTTACTCACCCCTTCTAGAAGAGGATGATTATCTGGAAGCTCATAGCTGTAGAATAGAGAAACAAGTGAAGTAAGCATTTCTAATTGTTTTGTGTCTAAGAGGGCAGGTTTGCTTAGTTACTGACTAATATTCAGTTCTGTAGGCAGTGTGTTTGGATATTAAATTGTCATGCTATCATAGGTATTATAAGCGTATACTTACACATTATGCTCAGTTCTGAGCCGGCTAATATTTTTGAGTTTAGGCATGGGAATGGAAGCAGCTTCGGGAGTTAATGCTACCAATGCCTTTGACATTTCAACCTGATTAAGCTCCATATTGTTTTTCACAAACATCTTTACATTTTGAGCCAACTGAATCAGATTGAGATTAATTGTAGGAATTTCATTAGGATCGTCACTGTAGGCGTCCTCAATGTCAGCTTCTGATGGTATTTGATCTGGCACGGGTGTGGCAGGCACTTCAATAATAGGCTCTGGTGTTGCTGGCTCTTCAATGATGGGTTGAGAGTTGTTTACACCATACTGTGCTACTGATTGTTCATTGCTTTGAGGTAAGAGTAGCTGCAGTGGATTGATAGTGTCTACTGTGTTTTGTTCAGCTGGTTTGTTTTCAAATGCAGGCACAATGCTTTTGTCCTCTGGTGCAGGAAGTGCAAGCCTTGCACTACAAGAGCCATATTCATTAGTTTCACTCCATGAAAATAGAGAATATTTCATGTTTCACAGATGTGTGACTAGTTTCTTAAACATGCCATTTAAGTCTATCATGACTGCTCATCAAATGAAAATTACTAAGCAGTGACAGAAACTTTAGAATTTTGCATGTCCTAGTGCAGTGGTGGCTGCAGAATTTTAATTTAGTGGGTTCATCAAATTTATACACATATACTTTGTATAATCCATAATATACAAAAAACTGATTCATGTTTGTTTCCTTTTTACAGTTGGATATATTAAGGAACTTTAAACTCATTAAAAAAATCCAAAAAATATAAAATTGATATATTAAAACTTCAGTGGGCTCAGTTGACCCCTCTGGTAACATAATGGAGCAGCCACTATAAGCTTACTCCAACATTATGGAATAAAGAATAGAAAACAGAAAAATAGATTTTAGTGTAAGCAAGCAAGAATTATAAAAGACAAACCTTGCAAAAGCACTTGCAAAATGTCTGCATTCTGCTCTCATTGGACATGCATTGCAATTTGGTTTGCTCTTTGTACAAAACACCTAAGAAGTGGTAATAAATTAGTGTTAGCTTTTTACTGAATTAAAACAATTCAGAATTAAGAGATATCTAATGGCAGTGGCAGACCTTTCCAAATGTTATCATATGGTAATGCAGCTCATATCTGCAATTAGATAGAATCATTAATGAGTCATTTCCGTTGAGTGATTCAAGAACAAATTAATTATACAGTGCTCATTATGTCTAGGCAGTTATGCTTACAGTGTTCCTTGATCAAGCTTGCAGAGTCGTGGCCAAAGATACTTTTGGATGGATTCCAGAACTGGATACCTGCATAAATACATCAATATCAGTTTTTCATTGCACAATCAATGAGAAATTTCGCAGCAGTAAAAGCACTTACAGCTCTAGAAGGTGCAGTTGTAGTGACTCAGGTAATGGCTGCAGAGGCACCCACCCAAGCCTTACAGCTATTCGTCCAACATTTGTGTCAACCTTATTACAAGACATAAGTCAGGTAAATTTCTCATTTGTAATAATTTGCATTGTGTAATTGATGCTGAATCTTACTGGGAAAGCCAGATGGTGGAGTGTCAAAAGCCGGACACACTCTACACTCTTCAGACCCAACCCCCTGAAGCTCAATAGATACTCTCTGAAACCATATACATGCAACAATGTTTGTAAGGTAATAACAGATGGATAATATTTTCTGGACTGTATCAGTAATGTTGGAAAATATTGCATTCTTACTTTGCTTTGTCTGGTGGAACATCTCTTAGCCATTCTAAATCAGTGCTACCGTGTTCTTTGAGAAGCCGATTTAGGAAATCCTGCAACATTTTTATTATCCTTCTCAATTGTGTATTCAGCATGGGGTATCTTGTTAATGTGAAGGAGAATTATTGAACTTTGCATTAGAGGAACTATCATTACTCATATAATTAGTGAATATACCTTTATCCTCTCTGCTAGCATGTTGTTCATTCCCCTCTCTTTGATGGTTTCAGCAATCTCATTGACATCTGCACATCTTACTGCTTCCCAGTCCAATGAATCCATTGTGTTCATTGTTCTTTCTCTTTTCTTACCGCTGGCCAAAGCCTGCTGTCTTAAATGGTCCCAATTCGCTGCATTCTGTTTCTCTGTCCCAGATCTCCCCCCTTTTTCTTTAGAGGGATTGCTGCTTCTTTTATCAACCGTATCAAGATGTTTATTCTGACCATCTGAATTTGACAGTGAATCAACAACAGTACTGGCTGTCCCTGTGATATCCTGAATATCCAATGAAGTTGGGCATTCTTGATCTAGCAGCAAATTGCAGTTGCTTTCTTCAGTATGAATCTGTGAATCAGAATTGACCAATGGATTTTCACCAGCTATGATCTTTTGATTAGTTGCTTGGTTTGGTGATTCTGTTGATGATTCACTTTGTTCAAGGGCATAATGTTCTCCAATGCTAACAGGAAGTTTGTCATCTTCCTTGTTCTTTTGGAATTCCACAGAACAATCCCTCTGTTGGTTTGGCATGTCCATATTAGCTGAGTTGTTTTCCTGATTGTAAACTCCATGTAGCATGGAGGTTCCTGCCATCTGTAATAGTTGAATGAAAGAAGTGCTGCAAAGACTGGTGGATTCAGTAATATCAACAGTTTGAGTATGTGAAGAGTTCACAGAATTTTGTGAAGAAACTCCAGAATTCTGAGAGGACAGCACATTATCTGCTTCTGTTTGGCCGCAGTGGAAACTTGCCTCTTCCTCGTTGATCCATTTTGCTGGCCTATCTAATGTTAATCCATAATGCACATCTTCTGGATCCTTTTCAGAAGAATCGACATCTTTGGCTTTAAAATTTTCGGTGGACTTAATGCAATTGGAGGTGCCTTCAGTCAACTCACTATTGACAACTTCATCTTTGCAACCCATCTCCCTGAAAGCCATGGAGTCTTGATCAGGAGTTGGTTGATTCAAAGAGTTTTCATGCCATGCAATTGTGTCATCAGGATCCATTATGCAAACTTCTGGTTCTTCAATAGTTATATTTGTTCTCTCTTCATGTAATTGTTCGCTAATCTTTGATTTGAGTGGAAATCGTGCAGCCATTGACATGAAAGCAGAACTGCAAGAATGGGGCCAATTTCATATTGGAACTTTGATTTTAGCTGCCTAGGATTAAACTCAGAAAATAAAATTTACAAAAGTTTAAATTCAGAAGTTGCTGACCTGGAGAGGTGATCTGACACATTTTGAGTTAGAAAAACTCCAACTACAGAATCTACAACAGATCCCTTCCATGGAGAGAAGCGCCTGTCACCTGTTTCAAGAAGAAAAAGAGGGAGTGTCCAGACCATTTTCTCTACAGAATTCAAAGTTGCTTAAATTAGATGGCCAGTAGGGATGCTGAAACTTGAATGATTACCTTGGACAAGACGCATGCGGGCAATAAACGAATCTGCTCTTCCGCGGAACACTTTCCGCTCTTCTTCCCACCATTTTGTCTTCTCCTCATCTGTTCCATCTATGCCTTGACTGTTTATATCTTGTAGCAAGAGTTTCCATACTCTAGTTGTCTCATCATCAAGATCAACTTTTGGCCGTGGTTTCCTTTTTTTTACCCCAGTAAAAGGGGCAATAGTTCCATCTCTTTGATAAAGAACAAGGGCAGTTTCCCTTTGGAACTTCACATTTCTGGTACTGAGTGTGTACTGACCTTGATTATCAGCATTTATATTAAGATAGGTGAACCGCTCCACAATTTCGTCAATTGGAGAAGAGCCCCTCCACATTAAAGCTGGCAGAGAACCTGAATCAGATGTTACATGAAAAAGTGAGCCAAATGCAGTTAAGTTCTTTCTCTAAAACTTGAGATTGCATTTTACATACCAATTGGTGTTCTAGTGTATTGGTGTTGAGCATGTGTATTGGGAGCCACTGTACCATTCATACTGCTTCTTTTTGAACGTTTTTTCGTTTTCATTGTTGGGCGAGTGCCAGCAACAAGAGCTTCCATGCATGTATTGAGATGCCCTGTGTGTTGTTTTGCTGCTGCTTTTCTGGATGAATAAGTTGGGAACTGTTTGCAAATCTCATGCAGGGATGCTAAGTCACGGACTCGAGTGAGACCCTTTGATCTCTTCCTTTTCAACACATCAGTGTTCAATGGTTGAAGATACTTGGGAGACTGAAGTGCTGGATTTGTTTGGACACCATGAACTTCAAATTGACTGGTAGCATTCACATTGTGAGTTTCAGTGTTGAGGTTTTTACTACAAGATGTTGCAGGAATTTGCCCCTTCTCAGTCCTCTTTTTCTTATAAATTGTAGGAAAAGGCATCCCAATGGATCTGTCAAAGTCTGAAAGAATTGCTT
Source organism: Ipomoea trifida (assembly GCA_003576665.1). NCBI lineage: Eukaryota > Viridiplantae > Streptophyta > Magnoliopsida > Solanales > Convolvulaceae > Ipomoea > Ipomoea trifida. The sequence continues at coordinate 511,131 of CP025658.1, read as the reverse complement.
CATATGCCTGCAAAGAGTTATAATGAATTCCAGTAATACTTGTTTTGTAGAGTTCTGCTTCGGCCAAGCATGAATGCTGTCTTTTGGAACCTCTTAATTGGGCTTCCTCAGTCAAGCACACATTGCTGCTACAGTTGGAGCTATTTTGGCTGCTTGATGCACATTGTGGTGCAGTCATTTCTGGAAGATAGTCCTCTTTGTCATGTGTTGCATCTGAAAAAATGATTTTACACTTCCCTTTTGTGCATTTAGTTTGATTTCCATCCATCAACTTGTCACATCTCAAATCAATCTTGCTGGGATTTGAAGGATCAGGAATTTGTGTTCCTGGCTGTGAAATGGACTTTCCTATCTCATGATTTATGAGGTCATAACTAATGTTCACTTCAGTGAGTTCTGCATCTGCTTTTTCATCTTGTTCAAGTCGCACTGCCGGCATTGATTTAACCTGTTCACACATATTCTTCACATGCGAGTTATCAAAGTTTGAAGATGGCTCAATGAAATTCTCATATTCTTCAAGATCCACAAAGTCAAAATTTAAAAATCTCCTGGAGGATCTTCTGGGGCGAGAAGCTGTTTCTGGTTGAATAGTTTCACTGCTTCCTTCTTCAATGGGATCTTTTGTGGGCTTTTGAACTTGGTTCCTTTGAGGATACATTCTCTTCACTTTTGGGGTTTCTTTGGAACCAGGAGGTGTTGTCTCAGGATTTGTTACATTTGAATCCTCATCTGTGGGAGTGGCTGCACCTCGGTTTCTTTTAGGATGCTTTCTGTCAACTTTTGGGGTCTTACCGGAACCAGGAGACATTATCTCAGGATTTATTATGTGTGAATCCTCATCCAAAGGAGTGGCTGCAGGCTTGTCTACTCCTTTTCTTGGGGTATACTTCCTCTTTTCTGCCTTAATCTCCTCTGTGCCTGGAGTGTTTGGGGCTCTTGGTTTTTTTGCCCTTTTAGCTTGGCCTTCAATAACCACCTTTGGCCTGTGCTTTTTTCTTCTTGGTTTCTGTTGCGGTGTCTTATTTGCTTCAGCATTATTTGCTTCAGCAACTAGTTCGCCTGTTTTGTCAGGCTTGTGGTTCTCCATCATTTCTGATAGTTCTCTCACCAGCACTGACTGCTCTTTGTTTCCTTGGAGGTCACTTTCTTCAACATTTTCCTGTACATCTTTTAGTATCGGTATCTCATTAATGTCTAGATTTAAATTTAGCATGCTCTGTCTTCCCTTGTTCTGAACCGGGGTGATGGGTGCAAACTGGAACGAGTTGCTGCTTGAGGCTGCATCTCTCCCAGGTGGAGAATTCAGATTGAAAGAGATTCTGGAGCTAACAGAACTTCCATCTGCACATATATGCATTTTGCATTATATTAGTTTGAGGAATATACTGCTGAAAGAAAATATAGTAATACAATATGTTACATCAGTTTTAAGAGACAAATTGGTTGAAAATTAGAACATTAAACTTATTGAGTTTTCTACACTGCAATTATTACTATAGGTAGACCTCTAATCCTGACCAAATTATATAGTAGAAAAGGGAATAATAGGTGGTCCAAAAGCAATTCTAATTTGCAGGTGTAAATATAGGTCCAAAAGCAATGCAAGTTAGAGTTTACTATTACAGCTCTATTTCACAAATGTCATAACTTGTATTATTGTTTCTGTTTGATCAGTCTGGTGCTAACACTTTCACAACCTTCACTGGAAATTCTTATATCTTTACTGCCTACATTTATCAGATTAATGTGGGAGAACTCCAACCCAGGCCATTTATGCTTGTGACAAAATATTCTCTTCAGTGCAACTATTATCTATTTACAGAGTACATTTTATGTCTTAACAGGTCTCAACAATCACGTGATAGAAATTAGACTGGCAAGGGAAGCAGGCTAAGTGACATTCATGCTATGAAACGTAAGCTTCAGTTTTGTATTCAGGGCAAATTGAATTGAAAGAAATAATATTTCCAGAAACTGATACCTGCATTCTGTGAACTGAAGAGGGGATCGAATGCTGTATGTGCAGGGGCATTTTCAACTGGCGCCGTGGTTCCTGCAGCATGCGCCAGTGCCAAGAGGTTCCCAAATGACACATTGTTCCAGTTGTCTGCATGATCAATAGAGAAGTTCTCCAAGTTCAGAGCTCCCTCTTGCATACTGGATTTCGACGCTACTGCTGCCTCCCAGCTGTTAAGTCCCCCATCAGTCACTAAATTTGTCAAATCACACCTATCATCCCTGGTAAGAGCATCATTTCCCTGCAAGAACCCTCCTGGTTCTAATTGGTTAATTTGGCCTAAGCAAAAATCTTGTGGAATTGTTTGCAAGTCTGACCAATTTGCTGTAATCTGCTGATTTTCCTGCACTGTTTTGCAGATCGGCTCCAATGTCAGTAAGCCAGGCTTTGCTGGGGTTGCTGGAACCCAACTGCCTATCTGGAAATCTTTCAGTTCCGGAATCGAACTTCCAATCCCGGAATCCATTTCACAGATATTGAAACAGGTAAAATCTGTTCCTTTCCCCTTTCCTTCCACTCTATGATTTCAGAACTTTCCCTCAGATTGTTTCAAAACCTTCAAATTTGCAACCTCACAGAAACCCAGCTCAAAATTCAGTTCACCAGCTTTCCTGCACCAGAAAATCTATCAGACAGAACCCGTAGAAAATGAAATGCTGCAACTTCAAAAAAAAAATAAAATCAGAGGACTGGAATTTATTTCAAGCCATTTCTATATCAAGACTTAATTTTGATTATACATCAAATGCTTTTCTTCACTCTTCAGCACCAGATCTCTCAAAAGAAAACCACAACCAATCTTTCTACCCCGTTGAAGACAGTAACTGATGTCTAAAATCAATTTAATTTAATAAAAAAATTAGAGCTTTAATCTGTTGATTTAATAAATATTAAAATTAAAATTAGATAGATGAGTGATAGATTGCAAAGGAACAGGAATAAATCTGTACGGAATCTTTCTTGATCTTTTATCAGAATGCCACTTTATTCTTCACATGTTTCTGTGGATAATTTTTTTTTTTTTTTCATTTTTAAAAACAAAGGAATTCACTAAATAATTATTGATTGAATCTAGCAACACCCCAGTCAATTTTTACCCACCTGAAAAATGAGCCATTACTGGAGATCTGGCAGTGGACGGCTGAGAAGAAACTTAAGCTGGGACTCCATGAAAGAGCGAAAGTAGGGAAGAAACAAACAGAAAGGTTTGTGCTTAGAGTAGTAGAAAAAGCCTTCCCTTACTTGTAACTTTTTCTCCCGGTAAATTACCCCAGGACTATTATTATATTATGTTTTTCTGTCTGTTCTCAGTTCTCACGTATTTTATAATCAGAAATAACACATATATATACACTGAAGTACACAGGTATACACCTGAAGTGAGAAACGGTGGTTAGGGGCACAAATGTAATTCCCAACCATTACAAGGCGGATGGCGTGTGAAGCGGCTGAAGAACTGCTGAACACGTGAGTGGGCAAGGATCTGCGTTTTCGACATCTGGCAATGACAACATCTGAATTGTCAAGTTTGGGTTTTTGTTGGAATCGTGGCTCCGTTACAAGGGCGTTAGTACGTTACGTTTCGATCTTTGTTTTGTAGTGATGGGTCTTGCATGGCATCCAACCCACCCCGGTGCCGTCAATGACGCCGTTAGTGGTCCCCCCCAGGTAGTACAATCATGCACGCTTTTCTAATTGTGGGGGAGGTTGGGAGTAGTAATTAATTTGCTGAAATCAGTGCTCTTATTTTATGAATTGGATAGGATTATGGTGGGGTTATAATAGTCCATTTCTATCCTTCGCTGGCACAGAAGAAAAGGTCACCGGGGCTTTCGGTTGTGCTATATGAAAAGGGATGATAGATTGATAGTTGGCGGGATTCTTCCATGGGTCGTCCATTCAAAAATCTGTTAAATAACTGTCATTCTAAATATAGTACAGGAGTACGGCTGTTTTATCACCTATGCTGCTATATTTATTTGTCTTTTTTTTTTTCTTCCTTGCAATCTTATTTTTCTTAGTATAAACTCAAATTTTAACTTCAATAATAATAATAAATCAAAGAGATTCATTCTCAACTTTTCTTTTATATTATGTTGAGAAAGTAATTATGAACACATATTACATTGTAATAGTCAATAATACTTAAAAAAATATTATGTTATTTTTACATGATGATTTTTTATATATTTAGTCGGATGAATTTGATAATAAACAAATTTATTGATGTAAAAAATTTAGATATATTTTTATGTGCTTTTTATTTAAAAATATCTCAAATATCATCAACTGTTTTTGATGTAATAAAAAAGTGCAACTTTTGTCCTATGCAGCACCACAGTCCACATGGGATCCGCACACGGTCTTTGCCCATTGGACAAGTCTAGTTAGGTAAATGACTATTTGTATTGTTTATATAATAACGAGCTTTCTGTTTTATCGTACCTTAAGAATGTTCTGGTATCTTCTTATTATAGCATCTGACATTTCAACTTTTATCTTTGTGCAAAACAAAGTTTTGAAATCTATTCTGGAATTGGTAGCTGTCACATCATTAACAAGTAATCTCGATTCTTAATCACAAAAAAACAATTATAGAATCGATGTTACTCGTTAACATCGTGTTTTGCTAATGATGAAGGGAGGTTAAATTTTGGTGATCTTGAGGAAAGTTTAGCAGGATTCCCGCAAGCTCACACCGGAAAGCATATGCTTGACCGTTACACCGCTAGTTGACTGTAAACAGTCTTTGACAGCGTTTCCTCTACTCCCTTCGTTAATTCCAAGGTCTCGAGAATCTTATCTGCTTTTCACTTTCATTTCGATGGTAGTTCGTGCTTTGGGCCCAGTTACTCTTTCAGTGATCGCGTACCTCGAGGCAGCACCAACTTTGCGTGCTACTTTCCTCCCGAACGCCACGTGTATACCCAAATCAAGGGTGGTGCCGTGGTGTTTAATTAGTTGGCTACTTGCGTGCTCATTTAATTTGTTGTCATCTCTGATCTTTCTCTTGACCGTTTTGCTAATTTGGATTTTCTAGGAGAAGTGTAAAAATGTAAAATGAATAGTTATGGGAGGGCAGACTAGTAAACCAAGCTAATCCTTTGTCTTCTAGCCTGCCTATTGTGTCTAAGATGAAGTGAAATGGTTCACGAGTTATCTGATTTATGATTCCTACTTTTGCTACCTTTACACTATTTGTGTTAACTTTTCACCCATGCCATTATACCATGGTTAATGGGCCATTTTGGTGAACTCTATCAAATAACATTAACCGTTACTGTTAGTTATTTTAGATGTGTTTATTACATGCTTTTATGTCATGTGTTAATGTAGATATAATTAAAATGTAAGTGTAAAGTGTAATTATGTTTGTTATTTTCAGATGTGTTTATTATGTATAATAAATTTTCTACATATATTCAGGTGGTGTGTATATTTTCATTTGTGTTTATATGCTTGCTTGTCGTGTGTCAATGCAGATATAATTAAAATGTAAGTGTAAAGTGTAAATATGTTTGTTATTTTTAGATGTGTTTATTATATATTCAAGTGGTGTGTATATTTTCATTTGTGTTTACATGCTTGCATGTCGTGTGTCAATACAGGCATAACTAAAATGTATGTATAAAGTGAAATTTTAATTTAGTCGATTTTAACTGTTGTTAGTTATGTTACTTATTTTTAGATGTGTTTGTTGTGTATGATAAACATGTGGGGATGGTCCACTCTTAATTGTCACTTAAGTGGTGTACTTGCTTTCAGTTGTGCCTACATGTGTGCATGTCATGTGTTGATGCAAATATAATTAAAATGTTTAAATTGAAATTAAAATTCTAGCTTGGAAAATTGTAACAATTATTGTTAGTTATTTTAGTTATGTTAGTTATTCTAGGTGTGTTTGTTTTTGCATCAAAAGTTTCTACATATTTTTTTTTCTCTCTCAACAAGATGGGGTGGTCCACACTTAAATGGTGTGCCTGCTTGGCTGCTTCCAACTTTCCAAGTATGTGTATGTGCACGTGTGCGTGTTACGTGTCAATGTAGATATAATTAAAATAATATTTGAATGTAAAGCGAAATATTTTATCTGAATGATTTTAATAATTCTTGACAGTTATGTTAGTTATTTTAAATGTATTTGTTCCGTATAATAAAGTTTTTTGTATGTATTTTTTTTTTTTTTTTTGTTGACAAGATGGGGGTGGCTCACTTTTAGTTGGTACTTTTTTACTTTTGTTTCTAGATCAAACGGAATGGAACACTTGAAGATGTCAAGATGAAGTTCCTGAAATTCAGGCAATCCTTAAGGAGAGATAATCTTGCCAATATGTTTGTCACTTGATTTTATTCCCTATATACACACATGACCACAATATGTTTGTCACTTGATTTTATTCCCTATATACACACATGACCACATGTAGAACATGGATCTTATGCCTACATTTATGGAAGGATGATCTAAATAGTATATTGAGTTTGACTAACTTAAATTAAATTGACCTAATTACGTCAACAAGTCATAGCATCATTGTCACAACATCGACAATCTATATTATGGACTAGGGTTCACATAACATTATGAATCTTGAATTGGAATGTTGAAGTACAGAATTCATACTTGTAAGGTACAGAATTCCGTAACACAAAACACAAATCACAATACAAGACACATACACATGTATATATTTACTTATTTTTCAAATCTGATTTAGGTGCATAATTTGTGTTCATAAGCACATAATTTCACAACACGAGATACAAAAATTCATAACATAAAACACAATTAGTAATTTGTTTCAAGTACAAAATTCATAATCTTACGATACAAAATTTCATAACACAAAATACAAAAATTCACAACATAAGACACATACACATACACCGGGTCTTCGGCTTGGTCCATGACATAACAATTGCATAACATTGAAGGATTTAGAGCAAGAGGCCCATGGCCCAAAAGAAGAGAGCCATTCAGGGGAAGTTTATATCATTGTTAATAACATGTCAATCCTTTCTCCAATCGGTAAAAAGTTGTCTGAGACTATCTTACGGGTCTCAATTCGTGAGACGAGTCGGATCTTTATTTGATTAATAAGGTCAAAGATTCGATCTGTTCCACGAATTGAGACAGTGAGACGATTTCACACAAGTGTTACCATCACTACATAAAAATTATGCACAGATAAATGTATTCCCTATATTAATCTTGGCAAAAACTTGTGTGAGACCGTCTCACCATGGAGTCGGGTCGAGTCAATATGTAAATGTAACAGTTATATACACAAATGTTATACTTTTATGCTCAAATGTAATACTAATTAGAAATAAAAAATTTTGTTACTTATAAAGGTAAATGTAATACTTTTAAGGGAAAATACAATACTTTTACATTTCGATTTAAAAGTATTACATTTTTCCTCAAAAGTATTATATTTACCCTTATAAGTAAGGGGCACTTGTCAACATTATTTATTATGAAAAATGTATTACTTTTGCTCTTATAAGTAACAAAAATTGTATTCTTGATTAGTGTTATATTTGAGCATATAAGTATGACATTTACATGATGTTTTGATCTGACCCGACCTATCTCATGAATAAGATCCGTGAGACGGTCTCACACAAGTGTGACCCATTCACCTTTTCAATTTTTTATTTATCCAAAAAAAAAATGAAGAATTTCTTCGATTACTAAATATAATCTAACTTATCTAAGACAAATTCTATTTGACAGTATTTTTATTAGCCAAAGATCATACAAATTTTTTAAGACAATTAACTAATCATACAATATTATTATTATTATCGAAAGTATCTTCCAATTCAATTCCTATTATAACGCAGGATCCGTACCCATCTAAACCTTAAAAAATTGTCGGCAACCTTGTACTTCAATCATAAATCTAAAGTTTTAAAAACCTCGTACTAAAAAGTTAAGATTTCGATTCTTCATCAATACTCTTTTAATCGAGTATATCACATAGAATTTTGTTAGTGTAATTTACCTTTTCTTTTTATATATATTTTGCGGACTATTACATAATAATAAATGAAATTTATTTAATGCACACCATCGAATAATGATTGATTTTTTTTTTGTCAAACAAATAATGGTTGTTGGTTTTTATCATTTAAAAAAAAAAACATTATAAACCTCATGACTAACCATACATACACACAAATATATAGTTACAAGTTCGATTCTTGCCATCATATGGAGTACGTTTTTCTAGTGCACTTTACCTTTTTTATATGATTTGTGCATGCGTTATCATATAAAAATGATTTTTTTAGTACTACTGACTCTATTATAATGTAGTATTTGTTCATAATTACTTTCTCAACATACTAAAGCACAAAGAATCAATATCGCCTCCACTGAGGCTCGAACCCACTCCTTCCATATGGGAGTGCAATCGGGTCTCACTAGACCACAAGGTCTTGACAAATGAAATTTATTTAGTATACACTTTTGAATAACGACTGCGATTTTCATTGTCACGAAAAAAATAATAGAAAAAAAAATGGAAAGGAGAGTATGTAAAGATGAGAGTATCTTTGTGTAGACGCAAGTGTGGTGTTATGATTGAATTCATTGAATGGAATATATGGGGAGTTGGGGACCGCAGCGTTAGGAAAAAGCTTTGAATGCAATTCCAAAACTTTACAACTAACCTAATAAACCTTTCTTTAATCCATTGATAAAGACGATGAAAGCTTTTGCTAAAGACAAACTTGGTGATACAATTCTTACTAAGCTGCCTAGCTAGGACCACCCACCACCTAAAATATCATACACAAATTAATTAAAATCAATTCTTTCATCCCCATCCATTGTGTACTTTATGTACATATATATAATGCAAATGTGTATGTAGTTTTGATTTATATTTTAAAACGTAATAAGTTGAATATATAAATGATAGGGTAAATACTTTCGGGTATATGTATTTGTATATGTTATTGTGTAACATTGTAACTTGTTGCATAATTGTTCGGGAAATCAAGACTATAGGTTGGAGGTTCCGGAGCTTATAAATATTCTTTAAAGAGAATTGGAGAAAAGTCCCTTTACAAGTATCTAGCGTGGTATTTATAGAAAATATAGAAGGGACACATATCGGGAGGCCAACGTGCACGCCATGTGTTCTACATGCACTTGGTGGTCCCGGGACTAAGGGGAAGGGTCCACGTGCTACAGAACATCTGATTGACCAATAGCCAATGGGCTTGGTTCATGCAGTCAAGCTATTTCTATATTTAGACTACTCTTGTTGGATTTATAAGATTTGTTACACCATAATATGTCCAAAGCAAAGATCATACTTGTTTTGCTATAGTCACAAATTTGTTTAAGTTATTAGACATTGGTTTTTTTTTTTTCTCACTTTTTGTCCCCTGAATATTATACATCTTTCATATTTAGTCTTGAACTATCAATTTTATCACACTTGGTATATGAATATCAAATTCAATTTCTTCCACATTTGACCCTTTTGATAAATTTTCTAACCAACTTTATTTGAAATTTTCCACATAAAAGTCATGTAAGTTATTTGAATTTAAGCAACATAGTAGATATAATATCGTAGGATTATTGTTGATGAAAATCATACACGATTAGAAAGAAAATTGATCGGGAAGACTAAATATTGTAGAAATTTGATAGTTTGAGACCAAATGTGAAAGATGTGCAATAGTTGATGGATAAAAAAAAAATCATTAGACAATATATACCCTAACCAATGGGACAATTAGACAAGAGATCCAAATTCCAAAGTCCAAGGGAAGAATTGAGCCCAAAAAAGGAAGCATTAGAAGGCCTAAAATTCCACCCAATAAGGGCTCAACCTTGTAACACAAGTAACACAATCAAAAATAAATAGGACAATGAGACCTCAACTCATGAAATTCAATTAACATATAACAAGTTTAAAGACAGAATAAATGTATATTATTATCAAAGTCAAAAGACTCGAATCCATTACTAAGTATAAAAATATATCACTACAAAAAAACACAAAAATAACGACGGATTTAGCGACGGACTTATTCCGTTGCTATGTTAGCGACGGAATAGCGACAATTTAGTGACAGATTTTAATTTTTTTATTAAATGAACATTTAGCGACGGATTAGCGACGGATTTGCGATGGATATAGCGACGGAAAATTTCATCGCTAAATACGTATCTACTTTTAGCGGTAAACTTTGGCGCAAAAAATAGCGACGGATTTGTGATAGATTAGCGACGAATTTTTCACGGGTTGATTCCATAATTTTAAGCGGGGTTTTTTTCTTACAATATAGCGACGGATTTCAAAATCCGTTGCTATATAGCTACGGATTTTCGAATCCGTAGCTAAATATACTAAGTAGAATTTTTTTTTACAAGTTAGCGACGGATTTTTGAATCCGTAGCTAAATATACTTAGCGAGATTTTGTTTTGTTTTCTTTTTTTACAAATTAGCGACGGATTTTTGAATCCGTAGCTAAATATATTAAGCGGGATTTTGATTTTTACAAGTTAGCGACGGATTTCCGAATCCGTAGCTAAATATACTAAGCGAAATTTTGATTTTTACAAGTTAGCGATGGATTTCTAAATCGTAGCTAAATATACGAAGCGAAATTTTGATTTTTACAAGTTAGCGACGAATTTACAAATCGTAGCTAAATATACTAAGCGAAATTTTGATTTTTACAAGTTAGCGACGGATTTCCGAATCCGTAGCTAAATATGCTAAGCGAAATTTTGATTTTTACAAGTTAGCAACGGATTTTCGAATCCGTAGCTAAATATACTAAGTGAAATTTTGATTTTTACAAGTTAGCGACGGATTTTTGAATCCGTAGCTAAATATACTAAGCGGGATTTTGTTTTTTGCAAGTTAGCGACGGATTTTCGAATCCGTAGCTAAATATACTAATATACTAATATATATACTAATATATTATTAATTTATACAACCCTAAAATCTAACCTCATATCCAAACTTCCGCCTCATTCCCTCCGCTGCTAGGGCTGCTATTTTGTGGGCAGCCATAACAACCGACAACGAGGATGCCTGTGACTTTGCGACTTTGCGAGCAGCCGAAGAATATATCCAGACTTCCATTCAATGAGGATGCCGACGAGGATTCTCCTTCCCTGCGACTTTGATAGCAGCCAATGATCTGAGGATGCCGACGATGATTCTCCTTCCCTGCGACTTTGCGAGCAGCAGACGAGGACGTCGATGATGACTCCTCTCCCCTACGACGAGGATCCCTGTCTTTTCCGACACTACTCCGACGAACAGCAATGTGGGGAAATTAAAGGTATTTTGTGAGTTTAAAATATGTGACGTGACTATCAATCACTTATATTATATTCGTATCAAGTTTGGAAGGTTACTTCTTAAGCTAAGTAATTGCTCATTCAAAAATTCTGAGAAAGAGCATTTAAGTAATAAGATTATTATTCATTCCAGAAAGTCCATTGCACTTGATTTCTACATTCAGTAGAAACTCATTCTTAATCAATGCCCATTTCTGTTTCCCCACTTTCCATTGTATACGATTGGGATCAACTTTAATTTGTATTTCTACAGGAGGCTTGAAGGAAATTTATTTATATTAGTATCTCTGTTAAATGGCCTTTGAAAATTCTTAATACTATACAACACTACATTATGCTTAGCATTCTAAATCTTTCACCTGCAGAGATTGATCATACAATGAATTATCTAGGAGCTACCCTTCTTGGATCAATGGACAAGATTTACAAATGTAAGTATGAAGAAACAACAATTTTGGTAAATTCTACAGTGGAGATAGTTGTATAGTTCTGTACTCCTACCACTCTCAATGTAAATAAAGCTTTTATATTTTTATTTGTTTTTAAATTATATATATTGTATTAGTGTGTCAAATTTCTGTTGACTTGCTAATACGACATTATTGAGGATCAATTGAGTTTTTGAAAGTTATATCTTATGAATCAAGGAGGACCAGACTCCAGAGTATGGCTACTGAATTGGTTACCAAAATGTACACTTCGCTGAAGGGGAGACCTATTTTGGTATAACTTAGTATGACTTTTATTTATATGATTTATAAAACAGATTTCTGAGTGTTACACGATTATTGTTTAGGGTCGAATATTTCAAGGGAAAGATTCACCCCAATTTGTTGCCATCTTCCAGCCCATGGTGGTCCTTAAGGTACTTCCCCTCATATGCAATCACATTTGACAGCTAGATTTGGAATCTAAGCACTACTTAACCAAATTTATATTTTTTATCAGGGTGGATAATTAAGCTTTGGATACAATAACTATATTGCAGACAAAGGTTTAAATGATGAAACTTACACTGCTGAGGCACTTGCTCTTATCTAGATATCTGGAACTTCTATGCATAGTAATAAAGCAGCTCAAGTTGATTCGGTATGCTTATCCACCATTGAACATTTTCCGTTATGGTAACTCTAAATTGTCTTAATGATTGAAAATATTTTTGAGTTAGTCATGATTCTTGATTCCTTTCACCTTTTTTTTTAAAGAAAAACCCACCATCTAGACTGAGGGCACTGCATTGATTTTGCTGCGTAGTCTGCGGTCTGCTTGTGTTGAAGGCTAGAAGCTCCACTCAGCTGCTGTCTTCTGCAATCTGCAGTTATGCTGCGTTGAAGCTCTACGCCGCGACCTCACTGGGCTGCTGTAATCTGTACTGTAAGTACTAAGTATATACTATATAATTGATTAATTATATATACTGTATTCTAGACCTTCTGGTATATAATATATCTTATATGTGGCATTGCTGCTGCATTGATTTTGCTTCCATTATCCATACAATTTTTGAACACATTCATAGCCTATAATTGATTAGTGAGCATGTTCAGTATGTGGTGAGCAGTAGAAGGTCATTTATCATAATTGATTAGAACTAGTCTTGATCCTTAGTTGCACTTTCGTTTTTTTTTCTTATTACCTATATAAATGTAGTTTATGATTGATTCAATGATGATTATTTGTTTGAAAGAATATAATGTTTGATAATTTGAAATAGGCTTTACATTTATACTTAAACTTATTAGTGATTTTGTTTTTATTTTACCAGGTGGCAACATCACTCAACTCTAATGAATGTGTTCTTCTTCAATATTTCTCAATGTTCATTTGGCAAGAAATCCAGAGTACCTATGAGCAGCAATAGCTAGCTGTAAATATGGCTGAATTTTTGAAGGTAAGAATTCTTTTGAAGAACTTTGTGGGCAAAGGTGTTTTCTCTATTCTTTCTTGCCTTTAATGGCCATTGGTTTTCATTGCAGAAGTACATAGACATGGCTGCATCTTTGGATGGATTATCTCCTAAAGGTCTATTGTATAAAGTTACAGAAGGAAATGAGCGTTGTTTCTTCACTACATTCTTTTCTTGGGATGCATCAAATGCTATTGTATCAATGTTGCAAAATCTCTTATTTTGGTGTTATGTTTGTTGGTTTCTAAGTGTATGGTTAGCACTTTGTGAGTTCTGCATGTAAGGAGGGTGGCCACAGCTGAACCTTTAAATTACATGTTGAATAAGATTTCTTGTGTATTAATATATTTGATGTCGTTTCTAACGATGTACCACTATACAATGTTATACTTCTGTTATTGGTATATTGAGTTTAATTTCTTAATATAATATATTTTGCAATTATTTATTATAGAAGTACTATATTATAGATTCAATATATGTATGAGATATTAATTAGTGTCAATTTTTTTTAATTTTAAAAATTTAGCAACAGACAAAAATCATAAAAAATTTGTAGCTAAATGACGACGAAAATATATGTTGCTAAATTTAGCGATGGATATTTTTGTCTCTAAGTCGTAGCTAAATGGCATCCATTGCAACAAATAGAAACGACTTAGTGACGGAATTTTCCGTCGCTAGATTTAGCGACGGAAATATCTGACGCTATTCCCTTACAAATTTCATCATTCAAATTGTCGTGGAGAGGAAAATAGCGACGGATTTGTTTAGGTTTAGCGACGGAAATATCCGTCGCTAAATTTAGCGACGGAATTATATTGTGTCGCAAACTTTTAGCGAGGAGGGTTTTAGCGACGGACCATTTCTGTCGCTAATCCGTCGCTAAACCCATTAGCGACGGATTTTTCCCTTTCTAGCGACGAATTTTTCCGTCGCTATTTTTGCATTTTTTTGTAGTGTATCAACTAATCCACTCGACCACTTCTCTTGATGATCATAAAAGCACTATACTATATAAGCCGAAAGACACATGCCAATGGAGACATGAACTAATGTTGTCAAGAATACTGAAGTCCTTTGTAAAGACTCCTTCACTTTCTATATTTAGCTGATTCACTTTCTTCCATACGTGAATAAATTAATGATTGCACACCAATCCCAACATTCCCTATGCCCTTGTCCCAAAGTTTCTTGGTGTAAGAAGTACATAGCGAAAAATGTCTCAATACCATTTATTACTTTTAGTAAATAGACCAAATAGTTAAATTATGCTCCAGACGTGACCACGTGAGTGCATAAATTAATGATTGCACTTCAATTTTGAGGTTCTCTCCCTTTTTTCTTAAAAAAGTATTATCCCATGACCTCTAATTCGGAAAAGTCACTTTGTGCCACTAGACCACAAGGTCATTGGTCACTAAAGCATCTTTAGTAGTAGGGATTTTTCGATTTTTGAGGAGTTTTTGTAAGTATAATTAGGAAAGAGAAAATGGTAGATGAGTAAAAAAAAAAAACAAAAATGATTTGTAACAAAATTGTCAAAGATCTTGTGGTCAAGTGGCATCCGGTGTGCACTCCCATGTGGAAGGGAGTGGTTCGAGCCTCAGTGGAGGCATCTGTTGACTCTTTGTGCTTCAGTAGGTTAAAAAAAATAGCTATGAAAAGATAGTACATTGTAACCGAGTAAGTAGAACTCAAAAAAAAAAAAAAAATTTTTTTTTTTTTTTTTGAGTTCTACTTTCTCGGTTACAATGTAGTATCTGTTTTTTTTTTTTTTTATTCATCTGCATAGTTGGGGC